>VXBI01004729.1:337017-355591 GCA_013397375.1 Toxostoma redivivum | reverse complement strand
AAAAAAACACACACAAAAAAACAACCCAACACCACCAACCTGAGAACTAAATGATCTGTTGCTGAGCTGCTTGAAAGAATTTATTTTGCATTTCAGAGTTTATTTCAGTACTCAGATGCTCCCCTGCTTGCTTTGCTTTTTGCAATGCAGTGATTTGTGCTGCTGGAAACTATCCACTGCAGAGGCAGCTTGAAGGTACTTTATTATTCCCTTTTTTCTTGAGTTTTGGGTTGTTGTTTTTTGTTGGTTTGGTTTTTTGGTTTTTTTTATGGATTTCTGGTGCTTTGCCTGACGCAGCCTACGCATATAGATAATGTAAAATGATGGCACCCTGCTGCAGGTGTTCAGGATGGAGGTAAGGGGAGTTAGGGATTCACAGAACAAAGGCGCCTATCTGACCTCACATCCCTCCACCAGGTTCAACTTGTGAGTTTCTCTACTCAGGAGCTCTTCTTACAAGTGCATTGCCCTTAAGTCCATCTGTCAGTCTTTCTCCTCCAGAAGCACTTCAGCATTCCTCCTCCAGATTTCTTGGAATTTCCCTCATTGCTCACTGACAATGGCATTTTGCCTAGTGCAGCTTCTAGTCCTGGCCAAGAAGATCAGCACCAGTACCTCTGCTCATCTTGTTTGCTGTAGTCTCTTCTTCTCCAGCATTGAAATTTATCCCTCTCACACAAGTATTTGCAGCACTCAGGTAAGCACTCATTCTGGAATTCCATTGTGAGTTTTTTGGTGACAACTCCTGCAGGCTAGAGCAACTCAGGACGTCTCAACCCATGACCATGCTACCATGAACAGCAGCTGCATGCAGAGAGATCTGTAGTAGCAATGGCATTCCAGGGTGTAAGGTGGTTAAAACAGAGATACATTTATGCTTGTTGTGTCCCCGGGATAAAGATTGTGATCACAGTCACTGTTGGCAGAGAGAGATTTCAGGATTTCATCTGAAATCTGGCAGTACTCACACAGATAATGCAGTGCCCACAGCAGCACTGCACCACCAGGAAAAGCTGGCAGGTAATACCTATACTGCTCGCAGAAGTGCTTTAAAGTGATCATTATATATAAAACCCACTATCAGTTATTGAGAGAGGGAAAAGCAGCAGCCTCCCAGAGGACTCAGTAGGCTGAGAAGAAGGAACATATCTCTTCAGCTCTACATGTAAATACAAGACTGCAGCCTGAATAATTTTTTAGGATCTAAAATACTTACACCAGAAGAATTCTCTAAAAGTCCCTCGTTCCATACCATAGAGGTTTGTATTCTCCAGATGGTTTAGAGACATGGAAACTCTATGTCTACAGAGGAGCCCTGGGTAAGCCCTCACCCTCCCCTCCAGGAGCATTGTTTCCCCTGCCCTGCTTCAGTTCCACACATACCAAAAGCTCGCTAAACTAATTTGAGAGCCTGTAACAAGCAGACACTGAAAATTAAAGAGAAAAGGGGTTCTACTAACATTGGGAAGAGCTGATAAAGCAGACAACTCCTAGCTTATATGACCTTCTTGTAGCAGCTGGAATAATCCTGCAGAATGGGAATTCAAGGCAAGATGGGGGAGAAACTGGAGAGGCATTTGCAGAAATACCTGGTAGACCCACACCAGCACCCTCCTTCTTCTGTTCCTCCTGTCCACAGGGATGAATGCACAAAAGAGAGCAAGGTACACTGCACTGCTTACACCTTCATTGGCCTCCATCTAATCACATTACTGCCAATAAATTTGGCACTGGTGATAGTAAGATTACTCCTACATCAGGCTCAGCAGACAAGGAGACAGTCTTTAATTCAAGTGACAGCTGCTTCCTGCAAACACAGATGTCTGTAGGCAAGATTTTAAAACACACATCCACATATAGGGAAAAAAACCCACCCAGACAAATAACCACAAACATAACATCAATTCCTCCTTCAAACCACGCAACACTTGGATGCATCAGAAAAACTGTCCTCCCATAGCTCAGTTACTATCGGGGCAGGAATTTCTTCAGTACTTCTGATTTTGTACCAATCACATACAGCAATTACTCCTGGAAAAACCATGTTGGCACTTTCACAAGGAAGGTATTTTTGTAAAGAAAGATTTTTTCTCTCTCTCTAAGGAAAAAGGAAAGCCACACAAAATCTTTGCTTTCTATTTAGTAACAAAAAAAAAAAACTGAAAGCCAAATTTCACACATCAAAATTAATTTTACACAGACTCTTCATATCAATACACAGCAGAATAGTAAGCACAAATTGAGTGAATTAGGATTAAATGTTTTCCTGACAAGACAAACAGATGGGGAAGAGGGGAAGTGGCTTATTTATATTTATATCATTACAGGTAGCATTATGGAAATAATAGAATTTTGTATGACACTTTATTTCACTTTGAAAAATAACAGTAAGAAAAGTGATAGTCAAGCAAAGAAGAAAAATGATAATTCACTCACAACTGAATTTGGGGATAGGTCCTATTTTAAAATGTGTTATGCTTTCAGGGGAAAAAAAAGAAGAAACAAACCAAAACACACAAAAATCACCACCAAAAGAACCACCCACCAAAAACCCTCTCATAAAAAAAAAAAAACACAAACCTAAAAAAAAAAAAAAAACACACCACACACACCAAAGCCAACTGTTTAAATTCCAGATTCAGATGAGTACTTGGTTCTTGTGGAACTGTGAACATGAAAAATAATCACAGAACATCCCAAAAAGAGAGTGGCACAGAAGGCACAGATATTCTTTAATGGTTTAAATTTAGATCTGAGCTAAGTACAGTTTCAAAACAAATTACTAGGTAATTCCAATTTCAACAACTTTCTTCTCTTGAGGGCTGCATTACCAAGCAGCACAGAAGTGCTTTCTCACTTCACCCCCCTTTTTTCTGAGTAAAAGAAGTTCTAATTTATACAAGAGCAAATGCAGTCCTCATATATCCTCCATACCTTACTTTATAGGAAAAGTCATGGAAATCAGAGAATTTTCCTGATGATGTCTCAAGAGATCAAGCCCATGCTCTCCTGACCAGTGTTTTTGTAACATCTTCAGACTTGCTTCCATCTTAAAAATTCAATTAGCATATTCTCTTTCTCTTCAGGAGGTCATTAAAATAAGGGCTGACTTTTAGCAGACCCTCAAAAGATGCCAGGGGAGTCTCACTCAGTTTGTGGATAGTGACAACGCATCACTATCCAAGTAAGATAAGTACAGTTTTCCAGCCACACCACATTAATAGCTTCATCCAAGCTGTCTTTCTACAGCTCATCTTCTCTAATTCTTCAAATGAAGTTAAAGGCATTAACACAAGAACCAGCTCGTGCTGACTGAGAATGTTTCTGGTAATTTATAATCCCAGTTTTGCTCCTAGCAAATTGGCCAATACTTAATATACAACCTTATCTGAGCACCTCCACCGCAGAGCTTCATAAAAACACTGAGAGATAACAATCATTGAATTTTGAAAACATAAATTACAGACCTATAATGGAAGGTTTAAGTCTCCAATTCCCTTGGAGAAGAAGAGAAGCTATAAATTTGATGAAATAAAATTGAAATGAAATAATTCTTCTGCAGAAGAATACCTCTGTCCAAGACTTCATACAGCCAGAATAAATTTCCATTTAAAACAGGGGGAGATCTGTTTACTTTCCTGAAAAACGGATGCTACAGAATAGATCTATCTAGAACCTGATGTATTATTTCTTCATATATCTTACTGGACAGCAAGAAGACCATAATTAGAATTAGCTGTGAGACCAAGATATAAAACACAAAAACACGCTAGAAGCTGCCCCACAGGCTTTTTGCTAAGAGCATGGGTAACAACTTCACAAAACACCTTGCAAAACAAATATAAAGATCCAGATTCCTTGGGACTATTTAGCTAAGTTCTATTAAAAGTCCACTTCTCCATTTTTACCTGGACCTCTAAAGACAAAGGCTCCAAAGCCATAACCTCATGGTCCATGTAGAAATTCGTTGCCTTGAAATGCCTGTAGTTTTAAAGGAACTAAATAGTTCAAACTGCTAGCATCTGAAAAGAAAGTCATTATTTTATAGTGATCAGAGGTGTCCAAGGTGCTTCAGAGAATACAAAGGAAGACACAATCCCTGTGGACCTTACAATCCAATTAATTTAATTAACCATGTTATTCCCCCAGTTCCTGGTAACTCCTTAAATCAATGAACCAAGACTTAATAGCAAAGTACATCACTAGCAGCTGTATTGATCAAATCTGCATACAACACTGACTGAACTTCCAAAGTCAAGACTTGGCACAAAACAGAGAAGTATTTTCAGTACCAGATTTCCACTTAAAAAACCAAAGGAAAAAACCACCGATAGGAAAGAAGTGATCAGGTAGGGCCTGGCATTTAAACAGTGAGAAAGCAAGTAACCATGGGCTTAATGTTGGTCTACAATGCAAGAAGCAAATAAAAAGGCTATTTTTAAGTATTATTTAAATTTTAAAATTTATGATTTGTTCATCACCTCTCAAAGGTGAATCCCATAGTATTTCACAAAGGAGGTCAGACCTCAGTTCTCCACATCTCCACACTTCCTGTCGCTACCTAAAGAATAAGCAAGCAGCTCCTCAGCCTGTGCAGGGGGGAAAAAAGAGGGCAGGCACAAGTTTGCCAAGAAGAAATTTTGCAGGTAAATTCCCTGCTGTTTAATTCAGATATCCCCATTCAAGGGGATCTCTAATGGGAGAGGTGCTTTATGCCAGCTCCAATTGCACTATCCACCACTGCCACACCTCCACAGCAAGGACATAACACCCTTTCCTTGTCTGTAACAATTACAGCAGGACTAATGAGGATTAAATTTCAATTACACTCACAAGAAGTTGTTGGCTTTTTATATATAAGGTGTGCTGCTGCTTTACCAGTAAAAAAAAAAAAAAAAAAAAAAATTGAGTGAAACAGCAGCTACACACAAGGTAGAGCAACAGCTGGCACAAGGAGACCCCTTAATCCCCTTTTACCAGCTCTTGTCCAGGATGATCTATTACCAGCTCCTAATGGCACTGAGGAGGTTGTTCATTTTCGAATAGGTCAGTGACTCATCATTTTAACTCACTTCCCTCCGCTAAAAATCAATGAGCTCCTGAAACAGCATTATCCTGGATGATTGGTGTTTTAATGTCTCACTTGCAGGGAAAGTAGACCCCAGAGGTCCCTTCCAGTGCTGGGTCACTACAGTCAGCCAGGAAGATGGACTTAGTCTCTTGGCCAGAAACAAATACCTCCTGGAAAGAGACCACCTTTCTACAAAGATTTTTTGGAGAGGATGGGTAGATTTGTGTCTGTCTTCTCTTGCAGTCAAGTGTGAATATTATACACTAGAGGAGAATTGCTCTTCCCAATACCTCCATCTAGTCATGACACAGTGTACCTCCATCCTCTTGCCTACTTAGCTAGATAAATTAGTTTTCCTACTCCCTCTATTCATCCCCAAATTGTTGTTTTTCATTCAACTTCAAACTTTTATTAATAAAAAAGAGGGAAATATATAAAAAACATCTCTTCATGGACCTCTGCTCCTTTACTCACATAATATTTCCCAAAACACCATCAGCAATACTCTCACAGCACAAATCACAGTCTAATAAGTTCTATTTCAACTCTGACTTGTGAGGCTGACTAACTCATGTCAAAATGAGTTAAATCGCTTGCCAGTGGCTAACCCACCCAGCTGGTTAGTGGCAGGCTGAGGAGGTGGCAGGTAGATAGGAGTCACACACCTACTGTCACATTGGCTCAGAGCAGTGACTCATCACAGGAAATCTACTGGGCTGCAGCAGGAAACTGAATGAGAAAAGCTGTAGATGGGGAAGAGTTTGCAGAGGAACACAGTGCCCAAACATGTGTTTGAAAAGATGTCCTAACTTTAGGGGTGTCTTGCTGGATGTCACTTCTTTGGTGTTGAAGTTCAACATGTCAAATGTTGGACTACCCCACTGTACAGGGCCACAGCTAATAAAAATATCACATTATCTACTATACTGAGGGGCTATGAAAAACCTCTAAAGCCAATTCATTCTAGAGTCAGTCACATTAAAAAACTTGTACATGGTCATATACACAGGGAATTCCTCAGCTGTTTTGAAACAGCAGAGGCTGCCATCATCACCTGTTTCTCCAGAGCAAGGACTGCTTTGTCAGTGGTTTTGCTTTACACAGTGCTCAACAGGCCTCCCTCTTCTCCATGGGGCCTTTGCCAGCATGCCCATCACACCTGAGCATGAGAGATCTTCCTGCAGAGCAATTCAGCACTGCTCTCCCTGCACACTGCTGAGCAGCACCTCCAGCCTACAGCCAGCTGTGCTGGAGCTGGATTTCTATAAGAAGCTCACAGCTACAGAGGGAGATAACAGTGAAACAAGCACCCTCACTCTGCACTCATCCAGTCCCTCCCTGTCCCTCACTCCCACCTCTGTGCCTGCCACCAGAGCATTGAAACCAAGAACTACGATTGCAGCTTGAATTAAAAATCATGGCATGAATTTGCACAAAAGAGAAGCACAAAAAAACGGCACCCCAGGGACTTAAAGTTAGCAGCAAGACAATGAAGGGTAGTCAGGAACCTGCACCCCCTTGCCCTGCTCAGAAGCCCCTGGAGACAAGCAGCTGCTCCAAGCTACAGTCAGGGAAGCAGATGGGTGGCAGAGGATGGCTCTCCCTGGCCAAAAGCCACACTCTCTCTCTTAATTATTCAGAGACAGAAACTGGATGCCATTCATTGCAGTATTGCCTGTCACTGAATCTCTGCAGGCAGTGCGTGACCCTTGGCAAGGGGCAGCCCCAAAGAGCAGGGGAAGGCCAGCTGCCACAGCAGCTGGGGCTCCCAACAGAGCAAGCCTGGCTCTGGGAGCCAAAGACACACAGTGCTGTACAGCTCATCCCCAGGCAAGGACTCCCTACAGCCAGCAAGCCCTAGAGAAACCAGCATCCCAGCCTGGTTTGCACACATTTTGCTTTCTGATCCCCCCACCCACTTACTAACAAGTCCCTGTATAAGCACAATAACAGTGAAGGAATTATATCAAAGAAGGACTGGATACACCAAAAAGCCAATTACAATGGATATTCCAAGAAAACAACCCAGGAGCCATCTCTAGACACAGCCTTGGCAGGTGGTGGGTGGAAGAAAAGCAGAATAAATACAATTAAAGAAGCAAGACAGTTCAGCTTTGTGTTACATGTGAAATGCAGTCTCAAGAGGCTGAGGAAGCAGCATGACTGACTAGGGCAAATTTTGAAATTCCTCAAAGGCAGGTTGCCTAGATGTGGAGCCACAGCCAGGCTGACAGAAATGCTGCTAACAGCACCTAATTTGCTAGAGGTTTATCACTTGGTGTAACGGACAGAAACTAGATTAGATAGCTGGTAAACTCACAGCACAGTTCATTACTGTAGAGGGAAATTTCTATCCACATAAAAAGAACTTCTTGTTCTGCCCAGCTCTATGCTGCAATAGATTTGCAATCCTGTGCCAGAAGGACATTTTCTACCTCATTTTTGTTCAAATATTTGGCACAACTGGTGTAATTATGAGTATGAAGATACTATGCAGAGGAAGACAGCCATGAAGTTACACTTAACTGCACTTCCATATCTGTTTTGATCTGAGCATCACCACCCTATAAAGTGTAGTCATTATCCATGTTCTGCAGACAAAGACTGGGGCATGCAGAGGTTTTCAGAGTGGCACAGAACCCCTCAGTCCCACTGATCTCAAACGACAGAGAAAATACCCCATCACTCTGAGAAACTAAATGATACAATTATTTTGCTGCAAGCCCTGTGCTCAGTCAGGAGCACAGGCACAAGACCAAAATGCCTGTGGCTCAATCCCCAATACCAACCAACTCATTAGTGTAAGTTCCAGCCACACAGGAATTGCTGCAGCTACCACTGGGCTGCAGCCTGATCTGCTGGGGAACGTGGCAGCTATTTCATGCAACCTGGTGCTACTGCACAAGGTGTTTGGATCGGATGCAAAAAGGACACAAAGTCCATGAAAGATTCTAGAGTAGCAAAGTATGGCCAGTGAGTTGGAGCATGCTCACAGCATCAATATCTCATCTAAATACCTGCCATGGGATTTGCAGCATGCCTGAATTTTGCTTTTGTTTGAAACATCTTGGAGGCAGCACACCAGGCTCCACTCCCTGTGGCTACAGAGCCCAAGAATTTTACCTGTAGCTACCTTCCAACTGAGAAGGAACCGCCACAACTTGAAGGGCAGAACCAGAGCTGAAGGAAGGTTGAAAAGATGATGCTCCCAAGGGGAAGAAGACTGAGACAGCACTGCCCCACCTCACACAGGTCTACCTGCCCCCTAACCTCAAAAGGAAAGTTTGTGAGGGTGTTTTTACAGACATGACTGTATGTACAGTATTGAGATTGACTGTCTCCTATTTCAAGATGAAAGAAAACAAAAGAACACTTAATCTAGAAACAAAATATTCATTCCCAACAGTGCCCTCTGTTCAGGATTAACACATAGCCCTGAGACAAGCTGCTATGAATACTAACATATCCTCCTAGTTCTTCACTAAATTCATCCCACTTTGACAGCCTCAGGGAATTTCCCCTGACTTCCCATAATCAGAAGCTATGGATCTGGGCAAGATAGTTTTAATGAGGAGCCCCCACTCCTGGAAACATCATAATTTCCTGAACACATAGAAAAACTGAACCAGAAAAGCACATTGGTACCAAGTAAGAAGAGAGCAACTTAGCATCACTAATTTCTGCAAAACTGTCACACTGCCTGACAGTTTGCCTTATTATCTTATTTTTCCTCCTTGTTTCTTTGCATTTCATTTGTTGCTAAATCCTCAAGGCCTCTGCTGCAAGGGGATGCAAATGAGGACAAGCCCTCCACCCCCAACTCTACAGTCTACACCCTGCTCCTGTGGTTACTGCTGTCATCAAACTAGGACCAGAGATAAGACTGTAGTCCTCTGTGCACAGACTCTGTGCATTCAACTTAACTTTGCCTGAGAACAGAGAAGAGATTTGAATTTTTTTATAAATTAAAGACAGAAGAAAAAAAATCCAGCAGCTAATCTCAGCTCCAGCCCATGGGACTCAAGTGAGATCTCTCAGGCTTTATGTAAGTAGCAGCGCCTCTCTTGGGCTATATGAGGCAATACTCAAATGTGAGCTGGGACCTTTATTTCTTTGTACAGTTGAATGAGGTGTCAGTAGGATGACTAACAGCATCACATGTACAAGAAAAGGCAACAACACCTATAATCCAAATAAATACCTTGAAAAGCCTCTGTCTGGCAACAAAGCAGCAGCCAATGCTAATATAATTGCTAAAACAAAAGCTCTGTAGCACTTTTTTCACAGTAGAAATGAAGTCACTAAGCAAAAAATTGTGTTACTTCATAGACAACTTGAAGAATGTAGCACTGAATTTATTTTGTGGCCTCAGCAAGAGGTTTCTACTTGTCAAGACACAGAAGCTTAGCTGGCAGGGTCACTGACACCTCCACTTAGGCAAGATAAGACATGGATCTAACCCCATCCTAATGTACTGCATTTCCTTGAGCTTGAATACCACGATAACCCCCCTCCTCCTTCAATGCAGTGTGGTCTTGATGACATATACCTGAAGCTGTCAGAGGAAAATGTTTGAATTAATTTCCCAGTAGAAAGCAGCTCTCCCAGCATTATCAGTGAAATCAGCAAATTTTGCTGAAGCCAGAAAATAGTTTTGGCTGAAAAGTAAAAGCCAGTAATTACTAGATGCCAAGTTCATCTAACATTAATGAGAGGGAGAATCAGTAACAGGGAAATCACCATAATTGCTAAAACAAATACATTTTACAAACTTATCTAAATTCCTTTATTTTCCAAAGACAAAGAAGGGGAAGAGAATTTGAGAAAATAAAAAGGTAATTCATTCTTTGACAAAACAAGCAGACTGAATAAAAATTCTACTTGGATTTTAAATAGAAAGTTTCATTACATTTTTCTCTCAATGGACAGAGCACACAGCAAGACCAAGAATAACTGGACAAAATGCAGAGCCTTTCAAGAGGGAATGTCCCATTCCACTGTGTGGTTCACCCAGACCAAGCACTGCAGAAGTGATGCTCCCATTTCCAACAAAGACCATCAGCATATGATTTATTTTTTCAATCAAATGCTGCCCATGTTCCACTCCCAGTCACACCAGTGTCAGTGCACAGTAGCTATACTCATTTCAGGAACACAAACAGATATTTAAATGATATGACTGCCTCTGGCACAAGGCATAAATGCAGGAGCAGCTCCCATACACATGGGATCATCACCAACATTCACTGGAATATGAGATGTGGTCTCTCTGGGAAAAGAGACCATCACAGGAAAAAAGTTTTCACCTTCCTCTAGAAAAAGATGATTTTTTTTTCTAGAAAATCTAAGCCTTCTGCACATAGATCACTGCTCTGAATGTCAAAGGTTAGGTCTGGCTATTAAAAGAAATGGCTCCATTTACGTGATGCAGAGCTCCAGAAACGCCTGATTCACTGTCCTGGGGCTTGTCTACAAAGAGGTAATTTCAATAGAGCTCTACCCCTATAATTATTCTACTATATTCATACCTCTAAATTCATTGCATTTTCAAAATAAAGACTTTTATTCCATTATAATGAAGTCTAACAATTAACAAAACAGTCATTAAAATGGGACACTTGTAGGAAATCCTACACAGTCTTAACTATAGAAAGAGAACCTGGCATAGAGCTCATGCCCTGGTGGACAGCCTTCTTTTGCCTACCACTAAGCAGCTCTGCCACTTGTGTCTACTTAAAAGAGACAAACAGAAACGAAAAAAGGCACAGCAAACCATTCACCTCAGACTGGCCACACATCTTTGTTTAACCTGAGCAATCTTCCTCTCAGTGCAACCCAGGGCACCAGAAGATCTCTAGGTCAGTAGCTGCAATCACAGCTCAAGACTGGAACAGTTTCAAAGACCACATCCATTTCTTGGAAACTGCCCATGTGTTTTTCCACTACACTTGGCATGAGTCCATAGAAACACCAACAGGCTTGGAGAACATCAAGCATGGCCTGATTCCAGACAGATCTAGCAACTCTTTGCACTCTGAAATTTTCCTGGCTACCACAATTCATGGTTTCCATCAAGGTCTTCAGCATCCTGAAAGGTTTCCCCCCACACTTTCCAACCTTGGCAGCTCTAAAGGAAAACTATGCCAAACCACTGCAGCTGAGGCTTTTGTCAGCACAGAGCATCATCACTCAATATTGCTAATAAAACTTCTTCACAAGAATCCTCACAGAGTAATAATACAAACAAGAGAGCAGAAGCCACAATGTCCATACGGTTTCATAAAGCCAAAGTTTACAGATATGGGAGAACATTCAGGTTGTAAAATCCAGCAGATCACTTCAAAAAAGCAAAATAATGACCAATCTCTCTCTTTAATCAAATTTCAATGAGGCTTTGGAGTCATTCTATAAAACCTTTGTGGCTTCATCCCCAAGTTGTGCAGGACTTCTCAATCAGAGCTAAATTTTCTGACTGCGGAAGTACAGGATCAAAAGGAGCAGTCCAAACTCAGACCAGTGTGACAGCCAGCAAGGAGGGAAGCAGCAGGGAGCACAGTGCTTGGGTGCAGTTATTACTCACTCAATGGGTGCCAAATCCCCATCAACATATTAATGAACAAAAAAAAAAAAAAATTAAAGTCTAGCAGGATTTGCTCTGGTTGTTCCATCAGGTTGGTAAGTGAACATTGTCCCTTAAACATTACCACCACAGCCTTCATGCAATCCTAATCCCCACCACACTTCATTGGAGGGTCAGAACCTCTATTTTTACATTTTGTTTAAAAGCAGTGGCCTGTATAATGAGCATTGCCAACAAACAGCAGCCCATAAATTCCTGAGCTCTGTGTGAGCAAGTCCTCATCTCTGATAAAGCTTGGACACTGTAAAGCAAGAGCATCACATGCAGAAATACATTAATAGCCCACACAGAGTGGACAAATGTAACAAGCCTTCAGCTGTAACATTTCAACTGCACACTACTTAAGTGACAGCTACACAGCCAAATGTCTTTACTGAAAATTAAGTGCCAGTATAATAGATCATGTCATTGTAGGTTTGGACAAAAGGACTCCACAAAGCGATGTATTAAAATGTAACAGACTCAACCTGGCACTGAAAGATAGTCCTAAGACAACTTGATAAAAACAAAAAACCTTTCCAAATGACTAAATTGTTTCTGATGTGGCAAGCATAAGAAAAAACAGTATATTTTAAACAGCAGGATAGTTCAACTGATTTTAAGTTATGCACACCCTTCCATTTTCAAGATCAAAATGTTTTTGGGTAAGTAAATAAAAGACAATTCACATTATTTTCAGCAGTTATTCTACACATCACATGCATATCACAAACAACATGGAACCCATTGAAAGATCTAATTTTCTGTTAATCATGCAAACCCAGCAAATTTCCATCTTAGTGGGATGTTTCTCCCAGATGTATGTGAATAAGTAAAGAAGAATCCCATTTCTAGTCATGGACATAGTTTCAGAGCTATTGAGCAAAACATCTCAGCACACTGCTTTCTGAAGACTGAATAAAAACCTGATGTCCATAGCCCAGCTGTTATAAGCCTCCTCAAAACAGACTGTTAAGATATTTTTACCTTCCTATTATAAAAATTTAAATAGCTCTGCCAAAACCATGAAAATCCACCCCCCTGCTAAATTTTCCCCAGAGTCCCACTCGTGCCAAACTGTACCTGCAGCAAGACAGGGCAGCCAAGAAAAGGAGATCTTGCAATGGGTTTTTACTTTGTTGCCCTCATCCTGCAAATCAACCTGCACCATGAAAGATTTTCCTTTCCATGCACCACAGGACACCTCTGCCCACGGCTCCACAGCAGCAAAATGCCCCTATATGCTCATACAGCTGTTTCCAAGGTAACAATCACGGAGCCATATACAAGGGAAGGAAGCAAATAGCAGCAACACAACCCTGCTACATTGTCACTTTTTGAAACAAGTCTGATTTATCCTTTTTCCCTTCCTTTCTCCCTTCCTTTCCACCTGGCTCATGATTCAAGCAGTGGTTGGATAACTCACTTCACATTTTATAATCCCATTTCCTCAGTCTTTCATAAGGTTTGTTTTTGATTTTTATAAGGCATCATACTGGAGTTTAAAGGTGAGAGTCAAATTTTCTACTTAAGAAAAACCATCTGGGAGAGGAAGGGAATTTGTATCAGCACCCTAAATTTACACTCAAACTCTGTATTGCCTCCCCCTAGAAATAGAAAAACATCTCAGATTAAGTAAAGGGTGTCTGCCCACAATCATGGCCCATCATACACAAGTCCTATGCATCTAACTAACACTCCCTTTCACCAGTTTGTATAAAAGTATCTCCACTTCTCAGTCTGCACATACAGTTTATCCTTTCTAGACACACAGTTGCCACATTCACTCAGACTTGCCAAAAACACAGAGACTTTCCCACCTGCCCACATACATTCTTGCTACCAAAGTAGAAATTAGCCTTTGCTTCTGCTACTGAAAACCTTGGAGAAGCAAGAATGCAATTAAAATCCTTCAGCAACATGAGGGGTGGCAACTGGGACAGAAAAGGGTCTGGCATGGCCAACTAGCTCTCATCACTGCCTCAAAAGAGGATGAGTTATCAGGGAGAGAAACCAGCAGAAGATCTGGCCACACAGTGGGATAGAAAGCCAGACCATATGCTTTAACCTCTTCTTTCAGGTCTGAGACAACCCTACAGTAATGCAGGGTGGAGCTGATTACTCCATAATTTTGGAGTAACTCATCTGTTATCAATGCAGGCTGGAGAGAACACATTTTCCACCAAGTACTTCCAAGTCATTGACATCAAGTTTTTCTTTCTTGCATGAAACACAACAAGCAGTAGGACATCCCATGTAAAAGTCTTTGTGGTAGAGAAAACCAACACATTATATAATGAAGCATTCTGCACACTGGCCAAAAGTTATTCCCATCTTCTAGGAGACAGAAATTTTGAGGCAAAAAATGCATGAAGAGACTCACAGTGGATGGTATTTTGAAATGGCAATCATATTCAGGACAGTTTGTGTATGTCTTCCCTATGTAATTTACCATAACTGACCTTTGCTACCAACTGTGATTAACAAAGCTTCTTATCCATCTCTGGGTGGCTGCAAATTGCAAGAGGTGCTCATCACATTAATATTCAGTAACCAAAATACACCACTCTTCTAATTACAATTGTGCTCCCCCTGAATACCAGGACATTTCGTTTGGAAGCTTAAGTACTGTGGTCCTCAGAGGAAGTGAGCAAATTGATGGGCCAGAGTATATACATATGTCTGAGGGAAAAGCTCCCCAGCTTGGGCATAAAAAAAGCCCCAAACCTATCACAACTGCATAAGCATAGAGATACCAACAAGGCAGACATAACTTGCTCTGAAAAAAGAAAAACAGAAATCAATATTTCTTCATATACTGGTTGGAGGTCAGTTTGCAAAATCAAAATCTGAACAATGCAGACATTTCTTGCAGTGTTGTTAAAGAATGGTTTGGGTTGGAAGGAACATTTAAGATCATCTGGTTCCAATCCTCTTGCCACAGACAAGGACACATCATGATGCAAAACCTTCTCTAACATACCTGTTAACACTGCAGTGCTAGAAAAACATTACCAAATACTTCCTCTGCTGCCCCTGCAGAATTATATGCTATAACACACACATCAAACTGGTTGCCTTGTGGAAAAGGGAAAGAAGCTCCCTACAAGCTCAGCTCATCTTCCTCTACACAGCGTATCAGCTCAAGCCTGCAAGATTTATCCATCCAGATAAGCCATTCTGCAATTAAATGGCACCTTCCTAAGACTGACTACTCTTTGAACCACTCACAGAAATAAACGCAACATACTCAAAGGGATGCACACCAGCCACAGACTCACTGCAGTGCTGGGACTGAAGTCAGAGGGAAGGGAGATGAGAAGGAAAGGCATTGCATAGAGCCAGAGACAAGAGCCAGTACATACACGTATGAAGTCACAGAGAAAGTAACCCAGGAAACACTAACCCAGTACAGCTATACATCAAGAGGTCCCTGCTGTGAATGTTTAATAAGATTCCAAAGCCACCTTGATCTAACGGTGCAAAAGCATCCATGCCAGCTGCAGCAAGGCAGCGTTACAAAGCACTGCACCATAACAGGGCTGAATTCATGCCAACAGGTCTCAGTGTGTTGAGCAGGGGATTAATTCACTCTTCCACAGGACAAGATTTTTAACAGCTCTATCTCGGGTGGATGGAGGCTCCAAGGGGAAGCCATGGTCCCAGAGCAATCCAGCAGCAGAAATAGATAGTGTTCTCCCAAAGCAGTGGGAGCCAGGAATCAGCATCAGAAAGGCACAGCAGCTTAGTGACTCTGTCCTAACACCTTGCAGGGGGATCTAACAGCACAATTTCTCTCTGTGCTTATTAACCAGCAGGTTCAGAGAATTCCACGATTCTTGCATTACTCACTCATACGAAATGCTGCAACAGTGCAACTTCACATATTTGTTAAGTCTGTTTACAGACTAGAACAGTCTAGAGAGGTAGTCTGGGAAGGGGTCCAAAGGAAAAGCCTACTATTAGCTACTTTGCACCAAAGCAGCAGAGTTTCATAAAACACGCATTCCTGCTTGTTTCTGCCTATCCCGGATCAGTTCCTGCACCAGAGTCCCGTGAGAGCACAGGAGAAACGCACCTGATTTCAGGGACATAAACTTTCCCCACCACTCTCATCCCTGTTCATCTACAAAGGCAGGAGCCGAAGTGCAACATTCAAACCTCCCTTACGCTATGCCACCTTGTGGATGCCTTCTCACGACTTTTATGAGCCGCAGGTCCAGCATTCAGTTAACACCACACTCTTGAGCATGTAAACAAAATAATTCACAGTCACTGTGAGCAACAGTGAGCGGCACAATAGGNTGGCCAAAAGTTATTCCCATCTTCTAGGAGACAGAAATTTTGAGGCAAAAAATGCATGAAGAGACTCACAGTGGATGGTATTTTGAAATGGCAATCATATTCAGGACAGTTTGTGTATGTCTTCCCTATGTAATTTACCATAACTGACCTTTGCTACCAACTGTGATTAACAAAGCTTCTTATCCATCTCTGGGTGGCTGCAAATTGCAAGAGGTGCTCATCACATTAATATTCAGTAACCAAAATACACCACTCTTCTAATTACAATTGTGCTCCCCCTGAATACCAGGACATTTCGTTTGGAAGCTTAAGTACTGTGGTCCTCAGAGGAAGTGAGCAAATTGATGGGCCAGAGTATATACATATGTCTGAGGGAAAAGCTCCCCAGCTTGGGCATAAAAAAAGCCCCAAACCTATCACAACTGCATAAGCATAGAGATACCAACAAGGCAGACATAACTTGCTCTGAAAAAAGAAAAACAGAAATCAATATTTCTTCATATACTGGTTGGAGGTCAGTTTGCAAAATCAAAATCTGAACAATGCAGACATTTCTTGCAGTGTTGTTAAAGAATGGTTTGGGTTGGAAGGAACATTTAAGATCATCTGGTTCCAATCCTCTTGCCACAGACAAGGACACATCATGATGCAAAACCTTCTCTAACATACCTGTTAACACTGCAGTGCTAGAAAAACATTACCAAATACTTCCTCTGCTGCCCCTGCAGAATTATATGCTATAACACACACATCAAACTGGTTGCCTTGTGGAAAAGGGAAAGAAGCTCCCTACAAGCTCAGCTCATCTTCCTCTACACAGCGTATCAGCTCAAGCCTGCAAGATTTATCCATCCAGATAAGCCATTCTGCAATTAAATGGCACCTTCCTAAGACTGACTACTCTTTGAACCACTCACAGAAATAAACGCAACATACTCAAAGGGATGCACACCAGCCACAGACTCACTGCAGTGCTGGGACTGAAGTCAGAGGGAAGGGAGATGAGAAGGAAAGGCATTGCATAGAGCCAGAGACAAGAGCCAGTACATACACGTATGAAGTCACAGAGAAAGTAACCCAGGAAACACTAACCCAGTACAGCTATACATCAAGAGGTCCCTGCTGTGAATGTTTAATAAGATTCCAAAGCCACCTTGATCCAACGGTGCAAAAGCATCCATGCCAGCTGCAGCAAGGCAGCGTTACAAAGCACTGCACCATAACAGGGCTGAATTCATGCCAACAGGTCTCAGTGTGTTGAGCAGGGGATTAATTCACTCTTCCACAGGACAAGATTTTTAACAGCTCTATCTCGGGTGGATGGAGGCTCCAAGGGGAAGCCATGGTCCCAGAGCAATCCAGCAGCAGAAATAGATAGTGTTCTCCCAAAGCAGTGGGAGCCAGGAATCAGCATCAGAAAGGCACAGCAGCTTAGTGACTCTGTCCTAACACCTTGCAGGGGGATCTAACAGCACAATTTCTCTCTGTGCTTATTAACCAGCAGGTTCAGAGAATTCCACGATTCTTGCATTACTCACTCATACGAAATGCTGCAACAGTGCAACTTCACATATTTGTTAAGTCTGTTTACAGACTAGAACAGTCTAGAGAGGTAGTCTGGGAAGGGGTCCAAAGGAAAAGCCTACTATTAGCTACTTTGCACCAAAGCAGCAGAGTTTCATAAAACACGCATTCCTGCTTGTTTCTGCCTATCCCGGATCAGTTCCTGCACCAGAGTCCCGTGAGAGCACAGGAGAAACGCACCTGATTTCAGGGACATAAACTTTCCCCACCACTCTCATCCCTGTTCATCTACAAAGGCAGGAGCCGAAGTGCAACATTCAAACCTCCCTTACGCTATGCCACCTTGTGGATGCCTTCTCACGACTTTTATGAGCCGCAGGTCCAGCATTCAGTTAACACCACACTCTTGAGCATGTAAACAAAATAATTCACAGTCACTGTGAGCAACAGTGAGCGGCACAATAGGAATCAGATTACCGTGACACGTCCTCCGTGCAATTTACAAACCCTTTATTCCCCAGGTGGAGGTGGCACTGGAGAAAATTACCAGCTGAAAACAACATCACCAGTAGCTTTAGAAAGTTGGGGCTTTGATACTGCAAGCCCTTCTAAAGATCCAAAAAGGACCGCGCAGCCGCCTCGGGCTCAGGTTTGCCCCCACTACTTGAAGAAGGAAAATAAAAAACCAAAAGCAGAAACCAAGCAAGCCCAAGGATGGAAAGGAAGATTGGCTGCGGCAAAGTTTATCGGCACGAAGAGCATTCCCCCTCCAGTCCCTTCATCCGTGGAGCTCCATGCCAGCAGAGGATTATCCCCCTCCCGAGGGACACGCATCACCACCACCACCACCCCAAAGAATAATGGAAAAGGGGAGGTGGAGGGTAATTGCGACCACCTCCAGCTCTCCTTTCCCCCCGCCGCGCTCACCGTCCTCTTGCATCCGCTGCAGGCACAGGGCGAGGCTCTTTCTCCAGCCCGGCATCGCGGCAGGGGCAGCGCTGCCGCCCCCCGGGGCAGCGGCGCGGCTCGAGGGGCCCGGGGGGGCCGGCGGGAGC
>VXBI01004729.1:305760-336928 GCA_013397375.1 Toxostoma redivivum | reverse complement strand
GTGTGCATTGAAGCGTGTGTTTATCCTGAAGTTGGGTTCTCTGCTAAATCAAGTTGCACAGCAGCCAGGCTGATCTACTTCATTTTCTTCACTATCACTTGCAAGCAGCTGAAGTGTATGGGGAAGACTTAAAAGCATCTTTTCAATTTCTTAATAGTCCAGAGGTTTCAGCACTTTTACACGGACACAAAGGAGATTCTTATTGTATATGCCAGGGCATTCATGTTTTTAATTTCCTGGGGGCAACATATCTCTGCAATCACTAGCAGCTTTTTTGTTCTTCATGAGGCCTTTTCTTTTATTAGCTATCTGGTAGGTCTCATTCTGCATCTCTGCCTCCCTTTGTGACAGTTATTATATTATGTGCAACATCTGCTATAATCTAAAATATTAAGGACCAAGCTCTCCTTGGGATAGCATGAGCTAATTCCAGTTTCAGAGGCAGGTGTCTCACACCACTCAGGTAGAACAGGGCAGCTATAATAGCAAGAGAATACATCCATCTCGATGCATCCGTATGGACCTTGGCTTTTCAGTTCAGCTTTTCTGTCCCTACCTGCATGAAAAGCAGTTGCCGTAGGACAGCCTAGCACTCTGCCAAGGGGCAGCAGCTTCACCCTCTGTGCTCTGCTCATTTCTGAGAACCATTTGCCATTTAGGGAGCTGCTAGCCAAGTGTGGTATGGCATATGCCAAGCTGGACAGCAGGAGTCTAGAAACCTTTCCAGTGGCTGGCGAAAATGGAAGTGGTTCAACACAAAGGTACTTGGGAATCTTCTTGAAATAACCTCCTAAAGCTCTGAGCTCACCAAGGGAGAAAATCTGTTTCTGCAAGAAGGGGCAAAAGCAGAAACTTGTGACTTTAGGGCAGTCAGGGGATGAAAATCCTAACTGAGGTATTTGAATTAAAGGCCTACGGTTAAATTACCTTCTTCCCCAACCCCTCCTAAGTTCTTGAAGAGCAATGTGGGAGGTGGGCTGCAGAAGGTCTTTTGAAGTTACTATTGTAGCACACTTTTCCAGCAAGTTAAACTGGGAAAATCATAAATTCATGAGAACAGACAGCCCTCTTCATTTGAGCATAAGAGTTTGCAACACTGCAGAGGCAGCCAGCAGTATGCAATGCCCTAGAACTGCATGAGAGGTTCCCATCACAGCAGAGAGCAGCAGTGTACAGGCTGATTCCCTTCCATATTTCTAACCAGAGTTACCCATCAGTTTTAAGGACAGTGATGGAAGTGATGGCACCTGAAGGCTTATTCCAGCCAGCTGGAGCAATCACTTCTAAGAGAGATTTCCTGAGGACTATTGGCAGCAGGAGCACAGATATAGCTCAGACCTGCTATACCCCACTAGCATCACAGAAAAAAAAATCACAGACATAAAAATATATTTTTGCCCACATTTACCTTCAGACTAGAAACATAAGAAAGGAGTGACTCCTCACCCAGGTACAACTTCTTGAAGAGCTCCTTTCCTTGTGCTAAATACAGCACATTTGCACAGCTTGTTCCCTGGAGGAAAACACAACACCCTGCTCCACCCCCCCTTCCCTGCAATTTCTTTGTACTTTTGGGACTCACAACGAATCACAATCCATAAATCCACAGCTGGATTGGATAAGGGTGCATCATGCTAATTTATAGAAAGTTTGTGATAGGCCCCAAATATTCTGATACCACAACTCAAAAAAGCTTTTTCAAGAAGGGCTAATCTGAAGCCAGGATGCATCCTGGGGAAAGGAAATGATGCTTCTTCAATAGTTAAATGCAGCACACGGAGGCAAGTGCTGTTGAATTATATGACTAACTCAACCACCCACACAGGCAAATCACCTGCCCTTTCTGTGCCTTGATTTCCTCAGCTGTATTTTATAATTGCATGATGATATCCAGATTCTGGTATTAGAAAAGGATTTCCAGAAAAGCGATGGTTATTGATCTAATAATTCTCTCAGGAAAAGTAATGAGAATCTGAAACAAACCTGATAGAGGAAGGGGCTCTTAAAAGTGAGGGTAAATTGACACTTTTTGTATCTAAAAGCTCATCTGGTTTTTGCATTTACACTGATTGTTCTCACAAAAGACTCTTTCCCGAAGTGTCTTTAGACTGTCACGGCTACAACAGTACTGCTTTTTAAAGGACACTGCTACCACAGAAATAATTAAACGTGAAAATAGCAAGCATATTACTAGATGAAAAAGCAGCTCAGAGGTCTTAAGAATTGAATTTGACATATCCATTATTGTAGAAAGAGCCAAAGCTAGTGTGGTGAGATTTTCTCAAGGACTAACTTCAGTACTCGCATGGGAAACTGGGTTAGAGAAAATGAAACATACCTAGAAGTACCAGTAGGGAATTCATAAGCAAGTCAGTGTAAAGCAGATGCTATGGTACTTCTTTGGAGGGAAGTTATGCAGGGATATTTCAAGCAGCAGGAAGTTCATAGAAAACTTCAGAAGTGAATAGCCATGTCACTATAATCTGTATAACTGAAATGTCCAGATGCAAGATTTTAGGCACCACTATGACATGGATATTGCCACTACTTTAGAAGGCACTGCTATCCTCCCCATCCTACAGCAATGGTTGTCAAACCAAATTCATGAGGTAGAGATTCCTCTTTGGCCACATGCCCCTGGACAGGATGACCAGGTTTGAGCAACTGAGGACTTTACTGTGCCCTGCACATTGGCTGTTTCAGCAGCTGGTGGTCCTTGCCCCACTGAGGAACACAGAATATAGCAAGACTAAAGTCCCAGCTGCTCCTAAGCTGGGCAAAAGGAAAGGTCTCTGCCCTGAAGTGTGTGCAGCCTAAATAGGAAGCATGGCTCAGTACAAAAACCAAGTTTTCCTTGCATGTGTATTGGGGTATTTTTCTAGGGCTGGAGGAACAATGGGAGATCTTGAATTACAGGTTTGCTCTTAATGGATTGTAGAGAGCATGTTTCCATGGTCCTGGGTAGTTTCAAGCTCTGCCTCTCCCTTCCAGCAGTTTTTAGTGGCACATGAGAGGGGACACATGAGTCCTTGAAATACCATTATAGCTGTAAGAAAAAGAAAAAATGAAAGTACCAAGTTTTCCAATCTCAGGAGCTGGTTACTTAGCAATGGTTCAGGCTTGTCACAAGCCTTCAAACCAGGATTTGCAAATGGGATGGATCTCACCTCTCCTGCACGCTGCATGCACATGGTAGATGATAGATAGTGATGCCACTTGTGTGGTGAGAGGAGGCTCCCATGTAAAAGTCCCATTTTCCTGAAAGGGAGAATGTCCAGGCTTTTTAGCTTCCATTTTGTCCTTGAACTCTTTGACTCCAGATATCTCCAGCTCAAACTCTCCTGTCATGTGTTCCCTCATTCTCAGGGTCATTCATTTCATCATCTCACAACGAGCGTAAGCTTGCTCTCTACAACAAGGAAAGTCAGTGAAATTGGTCAATCTTCACTTTCAGCCCCAAACCAAGTGACTTAAGAGCTCCTCTCTTGCCATTTTTGAATCTGTGAGGATCTGGCACTCGGGAGACTCAGGTGTAGTGTTCTGTCTGCCCACCATTCCCAGCAGTTTCAGTGAAGATGTATCACTAGTGAGGTGGCACCCTCAAGGCTGCACTAATTTAACATGAACTGGAGGCATCATGAAACCCTCTGGGGAAACAGAGAGGACTGTGGGCTCCCTCCCCTCCTTATTGACCTAGTACTACTGCCGGGCAGCATTCAATAGTTAAGATCAGGCTAGAAATTACTTTGACCTATGTAATCCTACACAAAGGAAATCTATTTAGGTGTCTAGAATAATCTTTTCCTTTCTCACTCCCACTCCTAGACTTAATTAAATAAAAGATAAATTTTCTTTCTCTACCAAGGCTGGGCTAGTTTGCTGAGTGTTGAAGCAGTGCACCCTGTATCCTTACAGCTGTACATGGAGAAGCCAGGGACTATAGGAAATTTATTTCCATCTCACCATGATATGTAAGTAGCACATGGCTGCATTAATGCAGAACCAGTCTCTCACCTCTCAGGCTCATAGAAGGGTAGTAGGGATACAGAGCATCAATCTCTGTCACAACACGGCATCACAATGGGTTTGTCTCACTGGCTGCTACACTCACTTTTATACCCATACACAGCAGTGAGATCATGGAATTTAATAATGATCCTGTCATGGTAGAAGGTTAAAGGCAATTTTAAAATTTATTATCTTCACTTTGTTACCACAAGAGGTTGATTAATAACAACTTTACTTACTAATCCAACTTGATTCTGTTTTTGTCTTAAATTTAGGCAGTGCAAACAGTTTATTTGTTTTGTTGCCTGCTTCTTGTCAGGCACTTCATATTATGGATTTCCACAGAAGTGTTCATGTCCAACTAGATTCTAAAGGCTGGAAGCAATCTGTCATTTTGCCTCTTCTGGGTGATATTCATCTCTCTGAATGGCTGAATACCTTTTAGACAGATGTCTTTGGATTTCACTGACACAAGTATACACCGCATTTATGGGCTCCATGAGGATATGGTCACCTCTGTGCTCTGTTTGTGCTGGAAGGAAACTCAAGTACTCCTTGTTTCTGTCCCAAAGGCATACTTGGAGTCAGCTCAGGAACTGCTTCTTCACCTCCTCCCTTGGAAATCACAGCATAAGCACAAAGGGGCTCAGACCCACCCCTCACCTCCATCCAAAGCTGTCTTCTTTCTACAGGAACCCTACAAAGTGCATGTGCAACAAGCTCTGAGTGCTGAAGCAGTGAGGCTGCCTGAGGCTAGCCAGCCATGAGGTTTCTCTACTTGGTTCTCCGCTTCCTGCAACACCAGGGTCAGCAGATCTCTTCTCCTGGGCACAAGGCCTCTCTTTGCTGGCCTGACTGCTGGGCTGATGCTAGTGCTGAAGCTTTTATTTTGCTTCCCTTGAGGCTTCTTAATTTATAGATGCTGTTTAGAGCAAGCCACAGATACCAGCCAGTTTTTCTGCCAACAACATGACATTGGCTGCCTATCTTGTTCCCAAACCTAATCTTGCCACTTACTGCCAATGCCCCACTACAGAGATTATCCCCATTTACCTACCAGTGACCCAGCAACTCACAATATTGTGCTGGAAGGACTACAGTGTAGCAAGACAGAGAAGCTTTGCATCTTCCTCACTTCATGCCCCAAACCATCAATGTTAAAGTAAGAATTCGAGGTCTGTGCCCCTTCCACTGCTAGCAGGAGTGTTTAGGGCCCTGCAGTGCCCCCAGCTCCATTGCAGCTGCTGCCTATTGATTTCCAGGCTACTGAAATATCAGAAATTTAATATCCAAGGTGGCCATGCATGCTACATGTTGCTCTGTGTACTACCCTCCACATCGAAGCAGACAGCAGTCTGAAGCATTAGCAGCTGATGCAACTGCTTAATACTGTTAATATTTGTTTACAACCATGCAACATAAGGGACAATACTTTTGGTCCAATCTTGTATGAAAATCTCCTCAATTCAGCCAGTAGACAGCTTTGTCTGGGTCACTGTGAAGCTGCTATGTGATCTGGAGTGTTATGTTGGAAGACAGGAGAATTTAAAAACAAGATTGAACTCGGTCACAGCAATGAAGAGCCATTTTCTAACTTTTGATTGAAGACGGAGCTGCTGGAAACGTGTTCTTTCTCTTTCAAAACTGCTCTCAGGACACCCTCCTTCCCTTTATCGTATTAATTTTTCCCCTGCACATACCATCATATTTTGCCTTAGACATACACACAGCATCACTAATAAAATGTCACCATTTGCACCATGTCCAAGTGTTTACCTTCATAAAGCCACATAACCCTCTCAAGCAAGAACTGTGCTTACCACCATTTACCCATAGCAGAAATCTCCATACCATCCCACTGCTACATGGAGATTTTCATTCTAGGCATCCATTTAGCAGCAAGATTTGCCTCTGGCTATGTAAGGTTTCATCTCTGCTTGTCATTGCAGAGGTGCCCCAGGGAAATTTTACAGATCACTTAAGTGAAAGAGCTATCAGGTATAGGATAGTTGGCTTTGCACCACCCAGAATGCCAGGTACCAGACAACCTGGGAAGGTTTCTTATTAGGACATGCTCTACATTTCACTTTGTTTTCCTGATTGACAAATTGCTTTTTATGGGAAAGGATATTTAAGCTGTCCCTGCACTCCCAAATTGCATTTTTCTTGGTTACCAGCTGTGCAAGTAAAAAAGTTGATCACCAGGGATTTGTCATTTCTTCCAGGAATAGCTCAGTGTCTTTTAACAACCATGAAAGACATACACAATGGAAGTACTTCTGCGCCTTCTATTAACATGACTGCAGTATCTACCATGCCCAGAGGTCCATTCAAAACTACAGTGGGAGGGAAGTCAAAGCCAATATAGCTGCTCTGCAGAGTCAGACTCAGGGTAGCAGCTGGCAGGTTTGACTCCCAATAGTTTGGCCTTCCTGATCCAACAGTATACAGAATCCTATGAACCAGAAGTTGTGGAAACTGCACTTGATAGTAAGCAGAGAAACACTGTCTATCCATCTCTCAGTGAAGCACATGACTGTTTGAATCCCATGAAATCTAATATTGCCATTAGAAAAAAACACGTGGTTTTCTTTTTTCTGGTTGAGGAACAGAAGCAGTTCAAGCAAAGAGCAGGGTGCAGAAAGCAACACTACATCTCTGTCAACATATGTTAAAAGTCATTACCATGACTGTCTTGCCTCCTCATCCCTCTCATTGTGACCCAGCTCCAGCTGTCAGTAGCACATTAATGACTGCAGTCTATTTCAGATCAGAGAAGGAGGCAAGACAGTTGTAAATCATTGATATTGACTGTTAGTCTTAATGGAAACACTCTGTAAATTTGCATGTACATTCAAAAGGGATAGAAAAATACAATAATTGCCATTTCAGTGTTCTGATCTCTCCCAAATCAGCTGGCAAGGAAACAAGCACTGTGGACAAGAACTAAAAAATGTGAAGCCCCCTTCACTTCCTTGCAGTGTGGGCTCCCTCCTCCAGCATTTCACAAAATACTGGAATTCACATTTTGTATGGCTCCTTGGTATAGCTGAGGAGTTGCCTGGCACTCATCAAGGCCTTTAATAAAGAAATCATTGGACTTTTGCCTGATGTAGTTATTCATTTTGAAGTATTACTCTAGTTCTCATTCCATTTGTCTATATTTGACTAATAGCAGCAGTACCATACACACTTTCGAGCTCTCTATATGCACAGAGATTCAATATTTCTTTTCTCAATTATTGCTGAAATAACATCTACAATCGCTCTAAGCTTTCGTGATACATATAGCAACACTTGGATGCCTTCTGGGCTTCTATTTTAAGTAACATATCTATCAGAAGGCTTGCATGGGGAGTAGCCTTTGTATTAGGAGCTGAATACCTGTTCAACAGCAGGACAGGGCTCACTCAAGCCAAAGGAACATGGATTTCCTTAAGGATGTGTGTTTTGGTGTCCCTGGAAAGCTAACAACTCTTTTGGAGAGCTCCTTACCTATTTAATCTTCAATCTTAGCTCTTGCAAAGCCATTGTCAGCTGGGATATTGAAAGGATGGCTGCTATTTCATGTCACTTAACATACAAGCACTTGTCCAACTTCTATTGCAGAGAGCTGGCAAAGTAGAATCCAAAATTTGAGTCCCACTAACTCTCACCAAACTTACTGGCAGCTGGAAATCTGGGGGAAGCTCTTCTTGCAGTTCTGGGCTCTCCACTTGTCTTATTTCTCACCTAACTTTACATGTATGAGACCGGAAGAGTGGGGAGAAGAAACCAATTTACCCCTTCAGTGCTGGCGAGATGACAGGGAAGTGCAGGAGAGACGCTGATTTATGCAAGCTCACCTCCGCCAAGCGCTCCCAGTCTCGCTGAGACGGGAATTTCACAGCTGCAGCAACAGTCTCGCAGTGCCATCTACCGCCCTGAGGTCCCTCCACCAGTGCGAGTGACACCTCCGGGACGTTGCTGCAGAGGGGAGCCGGGAGAGAGCCATCCACAACTATTCCTTTCTTCCTTAGACGCTGCTCTCTTTTCCTGGGAAAATTACCTTAAACAGCCTTTCAAGGCTCTCCTCAAACACAGCGCTCAACTACTTTGTCCAGAAAGACAACTTACGTCTTTCACTTCATGTTTTTGGAAGAAATTACAGAATGATGGATAGTGAAAGAACACTTTATTTCAGATAAATCTCACTATAGAAAATAAAGAGGAATCCAAAGTAGAGTGGACCAAGGCTTTGAGCTACAGTGGAGGAAAAAAAAATCCCTTAGTTCTAAAACATCTAACAGCTTTTTGCTACCAGAGTATCACTGAAGGATTATATATACAAGATTGTTTTGTTCTCTTAATAAATTAGTCATAGGTGCCACTTAGCCATCTATGCAGGCAGATGGTAGATGACTGCTAGGTAATCAATGTCCATATGGTAAAGAAACCCCATCCCCAATTATGCTGATTTAAATCTCTTTGGTGCATCAAGGTAAAAATGATCCCATGCCAGAGGTGTTCTGCCCAAGTACAAAGATTTGATCCTTCCAACGCATCAGGAATATGCATATACGTACAGCAATAATTTGTTCAACTATGCCAGCCCATTTTCTGCTCAGTGTCAAGAGCAAGACCCTCCATAAACAGTAAATGTGCAGAAGTGATGTCTTCATGTCTGCATCTCAAATTTCAATTCAAAGATCATTCATAAGCACAGAAAAAAGATTTATGTATACATATATATATTTATTCTTAAAACAGTCAAGTCCTTTGCATTTCTGCATTTCTAGCCTAAGAAGACAAATGAAAGACCTCAGGCTAGAGATTTCTGTTGGCCTAAGGGAAAAAAAAATACTGCTTTGTACTGAACTGAAATCCTACCCTGTTCCAATTTTAATTGCACCATTCAGTATACGTTAAAAAAGCATCAACTGCAATTCAACATTATTGTGCAAAGACTGGTAAATATAAATTATTCCCCCTCCTCTAAAGTAGCCTAGTAATGTGCTATAGGACCCAGATTTTTGCCACCATGTCAGAAAAGCTGAATCTGCTACCATGAGCCTGCTGGTTCAAAATAATTCAGCTCAAACAAGGGATATAAACAGAAGCATTTTACAAGAAGTTATATAAATATTACTTACATCATCATTGTGACACTAAATGAACAGAAATAACAGGGTTTAAACTCACAGCTAGAAAGTAGCCTCTTTGGAAAGTTACAGCTACAACGAGCACGTGTTCTCTCTACCTGACACAATCAATAGCCCAGCGTTTTCTTTAAAAGAAAAACAGACCGTAAATTAGGTACATGAGCTTTAGAGTTCTCAAATGTTATGCTCTGGTAGATGCTTTAATAGACAACTTTACTACCACAGAAGCTCTGTTAGGCCAGGTTCAGATTAAAGCCAGAGCTGTAAGCAAAGCAGGTGTGCGTTCACTAGCAGCATCTAGACCAGCACTTTGGAAGTGAAACAGATTTCAAGCTGAATATGTACTGTCTTATGGTAAAGCTAACTGTAGATTTGTTTCTTTTAAATAAAAAGGCACACATTTTGGAATGGGTCCTGCAGCTTTAACAATATCAATGAGCAGAAAAAGGAGCATTGAACTCAACTCCTTCCCATGGGCATCCTTGATAATAATCTCCCTTTTGCTGTCATATTCCCCTCTTGCCTTACCTCTGTCCTGCATTTTCCGCAGACAAAAAACAAGGCACTTCCTCCAGCCTGGCATCCCAGACCTAGACATAAAAAAATACAAGTCTGTAGTGTCTCAAAGGAGTTTGCAGATGTGCAGCTGGAATACAAAACCCAGCTTCTTTATAGAGCTACACCTTGACAAAGAGGTAAGTCCATCCGTGCTTGCAAAGACAGACATCCGCTGCATGGAAAAGCCTGCCTGTGAACCATCCAGGCTGCATTTGCTGCAGGCATGGAGCAACTTCGCATGTCCACAGCAGAAGAAGCAGATGGTGAAAGAAGGGTGGACAGATGAATGGGTAAATCACAAGGAGTTGAGCAATTCCTTAAAGGGCATGTGCCTTTATGCCAACCACACAGAAGCCACAGACAACACATGCAGTCCAACAAATTAGAATTCCTGTTCAGGGGATGAAAATATCCACAGTCACCCACCAATGAAATTGATAAGCAAATTTCCTTTGGAAATTTCCTTTTTACGTCTCCAGTGTAAAAAAATCTATCTGTTGGTATCTTTCAGTATAGGAAAACAGTGAAAAAGCTATTCCTTTGAACTCGTGCTCAATTTTTTTTCCATCAGGCTTAAGAATATGCACACATTCCCCAGAGGAGGAAGGGTCAGCTTGCTAAAATGCATACTAAAAAAATCATGGCTATCAATAACAGTTTTCTAAGCTAATTCTGGTTGCAGTAGCTATGTCACTCCTACAGATTCTGTTGCAAGATGACATTAAGCCTATTTCTGATTGAAGCTGTTGGATGCTCTTAGGAAATCCCTACTTTCAAGCTGTATTTGAGAGGAATTACAATTTCTATACAACTAGCAAATAACAGCATTCCTTGTCTCATAACATATATGATGAGAGAAAAGAGGACAGCACTGTAGACATAAGACGTGATTTAAAGTGCATTATAAAACTGAACATAAAATACAGACTCCCACAGAACAGGACAAGGCTCCTTTAGATCTCTATTCAATTTAGGATTAAGTCATCATCAGATTTTTTTTTTTAACTAATTTTTAGTTTGCAAGCGAAACTAAGATAGCACGAAAGCAATCTGGCATTGCTTGTGACCCAACAGGCAAAAATCCAGAGCCACACACACGCCAGTTAAACACTTACTATGCACCTCTTCTGGTTTTGACTTTCTGCCTAGGATCATGCAAAAAGCTCAAATATTTATCAAACATTTCCTTTTGGGATTTTTTTCTCCTAGTCTGCACACCTGCCAATTACCTACTCAAATTATTCTAACTTTTAGTCTTCCTGAAAAAAAAACCCACAGCGTCCATCTACACTTTCTAAAAGGGCTAAAGGTTTCTAAAGGGCTTTTGGTTTCTTTCTTTGTTTGTTTGTTTTGCTGCAGAAATTGCACATTTCTGAAAATACAATACAAAAATACAAAAGTCTAGACTATGCTTCAGTCCCCTTAGGAAAATATAGAGAAGTAAGCAAAAAAAGATACACTGGGACTTGATTTTGGGAAGAGATGTAATCTTTTCTAGGAAGAAAAGAAACACTTCTGGACCTCTGATGCTGCAAGAATTAGTTTGCAGTTTTGCCTTGTTCCACAGTCATTTTTGGCCTCACACACACTAAGACACACAAATTCCACAAATACTCCAGCTAACCAAAGCAAAAAAAATCTTGCTCCGTTTAAAAAAAAAGATTTTTGTTGACATAACACAAATTCTTTCATACGATAATTTCTGAGATGAAGAGACTGGAAAAAAATTAAAAGAAAACCAGAAGGAATTTCTGCATCCCTCAGAAAAACACAGATAAGTTGTCTTATGTTGAATGGCTCTGAAAGTATATGAGGACACAGTGCCCTAGCACTAGGGCTTATCTCACAAAATGTCCAGCTGTTATTTACTCACAGTTTTATTTCATTTTAAAGCCAAGATGTAGAAAATAAGATAGAATATCAAGGCCTTAGGGTAGGATGAAACCTTAAGAGTCTGAGATAAGAGAATCAGTCTCAGGAGAACAAAACCTCCAAACATCAATATCATTTTGTCTAGTGCTCCTGCAAGTTTTGTTCAGGGGGGTGTAGGAGAAATCCACACCAAAGCTTTGCAACTGATTCATTTCAAGTTTGTGCAACATCTCTTACCAATTTCATGAGACAGTGAAACACCACCGTTTTATAAAAAATCCCCTTAGAACAATCCACTGTGATCCTCAATCTTCCTCAAAAATAATAAACAAGTTTTTTGTGTTGATGCAGCTTTGTGGAAACAAACACAATTAGACTTCATGCTAAAATGAGCAGCATACTAATTGGAAGTGCTGAATCAATTATTCCCCAGGAATTCAGGGCTATCAGCAGTCTGAGATCAGATGTCACAAATAGCTGTATACAGCTTTCACAAATTCACAGCACAGCCACACTGAGCTTCTACTGTACACTGAAACAGATTCCTCCCCTTCCTCATCACATTCCTTTACGTTAAGCTGATTTTACTTCACAATTTGAAGTGTTCTTATTCCTCCCTCACTGGCATTTTAAGAATTCCTGGGCTGGGTTTTAAAAATGCACAGAATAGCCCTTCACAGGTTAGAGTCGACGGAAAGCCTTTCTGAGGAAACCATATGTGTGAAAGCTTGTCAGTTCTTGGGCTGTAAATCCAAGACCACTGAACCACACACGGTGCTCCCAAAGCCATCTGTGTGCGTGTGCTCTCATAGCCGAATCCCAAGCCCGGGGGAGCCCGGCAGCAGAGCAATCCCACGGCTCCGGCAGGAGCAGCGTTCTCCTCTGTCCTGCTCCGTGTGTTTCCCTGCCTGCCGACGCTACATGAGAGAGAACGTGAGCTCAAGTTATCTCGTCGTACACGTCCCTCGGATCTATACAGCGTCAGGGACGTTGACTCATTCCTAATCCAGGCATGCCTAGCCAGACCTTTGCTACTCACAGAATAATGCACTGCTTCTTGCAAGATCACAAATGCCAGTTCTGCAATCCTCACAGCAGCACAAGCCAGCTTGGAATTTCTAGGAATAATTCCTTTTCCACATCTGTCAGTAGCACAGATTTTCCTTACAAACTCGATGATGAATCTCACCCTCAACCAGAAAGGAACATTTTAAGAGCCAACCCTGGCCTGGGTTTGGGCTGTTTTTCCTTCTCTAGTGTTGGCACTAGGTGAAGTTTGAACAGGCAATAATAAACTATTTGTTGAAGTGTGATTTAATTAGAACAGCACAGATGTTTTCATTCATTCATCCTATTTTTCAATAATGTGCGTTTCTCTTCTTCCATTGCAGATTAAAATGGCTCTAACAGAACCTGCACTTCTCTGTATCTGATGTCTCTCACCAATTCCCCTTTTAAACAGGCAAAACCAAGACAGCTTCACTAGGGCCAGAAATTGCTCTTTCTCAATTGTACACTGCACACTTCCTAGAATACAGGTGCAGCTTTCTTAGCAACTGATTATCTCCGTCAGCTTTGCAATTCTGTGTCCATAAACTACTAAACACAGCCATGACCCAGCTTGCCAAACACAAAAGCAATACATTTCAAAACTCAGAAGAGCTGTATCTGGTGCTTCTATCAGCTGTCACACTGCCAAGCAACATCAGAGTACCTTATATTTTTTCCACTTTATTAAAGACAAGTGAGAGGCAGCTTCTTCTTGCAACCACAGATAACTATGATTTTCAGTATTTCAATTAAAACCTATCTGACAGTCCTTTTTCCTCATGGGGGACGAAAAATTATATAAAGAGTTAGCCAGTATAATTAAAACTCCGACTCTCACTCCGCAAGAGCATCTGTGTTCCTCTCTGAGGTTACAGAGCTGGATCCATCACATGTAGGTGGGTGTGTACTTGGCTGTTATGTTCAGGTCTCATCTCCGTGGCACTCACTTATCAACCAGGGCAGGAAAGAGTTTTAGTTTGGGTTGGGTTTTTTCCTTGTTGTGTTTGGGTTTTTTCGATGTGGTTTTTTTGGGGGGTTTTTTGAAGGTTTTTTTCTCTTGATGATACCAAACTCCTCAAGTTTTGAGGCTCTCAGGGTTTTGATAGGGGGTTGAGTCAAACTTTGCTCTTTTTTTTAGGTGTTAATCAGTAGCTGTAGCTGGATGGTTATGATTAAGCAATTGCATTGTGAGCATCATATGTTTTGCCAACCTACTGTTTCAAGAAAAAGAGAAGACAATCCCCAAATGAATGGGCTGTCTGGATGAGAGGCACCAGGAGGGAAGTCAGAACTGAGCAGTACCTGGGGAAAGGTGATTGTGACAACTCATTGACCACTTACTCAAAATGGGCCCCAGACTCAAATGGAGGGAAGAACTGTGCCTGCAGACTAATTAGCAGGAGAAGCAAGAGATAGATCTAGCAAACAGGGGAGTTGAGTAATCTCTAACCGACGAATGTTGATGCCTTTGTTTATTAAGTTCTATAAATAGTGTGAAGTTTGGATGATCGGTGAATTAACCTTGCATGGGTCACCACCTAGCTCCCCACTTTGCACAAACGATAATAAGAAATAAGAATACCTGGGCTCAGCGTGTGACTTGGCACTGGCACCAGGTAAGGAGCCCACACTGATGCCACATTTGAAACATGTACTTTCTCATCTAGCCCCACCCCAGCTCTGGGCAAGCCTGCAATCCTGTCAATTTCTGGCCACAGCGGCCACCCCCGGCTCTGTCACAACAGCAGCAGCTACAGCCCCGCGGCTGCACTAGGACATTTCCAGTGGGACGCCTGAAGGATTTGTCCCTCACCTGCTAGAAACGCTCATTTTCACACTCAGTTTAAACACAGAGATTACCCAAAGCCAGGGAAGTCCCGGCCAGGAGCGCTCCACCCCCACCAAACCACGCCAGGCCGAGCGCCCCCGACCTCCCCAAGATGGCGGCAGCGCCCGCTCTCAGCAGCACTGTCGCGATAGCGCCGCGCTTCCACCGCGCTTTACGGCAGGGCCGTCCGGCGGGGAAGGCGGCGGCGGTGGGGCCGGGCCCACCATGGACCGGAGAAAGAAGCCGCTGGATGTGGCCGCGTCCTCGGTGAGTGACTGAGCGGGGAGAGGCAAAATTAACCCCTCCGCCTGCCCAGGAGGCTTGTAGGGCTCTGGGGTGCGCTCAGCCGCTGGGCTCCCGCGGGCGGGGTGGGCCTGGCCGGCGCAGGCCGTGAGGCTCGACTCGGGGGTGCGCTGGTGCCTCCGCTTCCAGGGCAAACAGCACACCTGGGAAGTGCTGGTATCCTGTCTCCTCCTTTAACCCCACTGCCATGTGCGGTCATTGCAGCAAAAGCTGGATTAAAGGGCTGTGGTAACGCCGTGTGTCGCATATCGGGGCTCTGACAGTGTCGGGGCTGGGATTTTGTCCTCTCACCTTCCTGACCAGGTACACGCCCTGCGCTCCAAACTCGAGTCTGCCGGGCCTGGATTTGCTCGCATTCCTGATGTAATGATAAAATTAGGCCATAACAAGGAAAAGAGTTCTTCCTAAGAAGCAGGAAGTCTATGTTGTGGGAGATTAACTTCTCACCCTTAGGGATGGTGAGGTGCTGCCCCTCGCTGCTCTCCAGGACACTCACGAGAGATGCTTCCAAACACTCCAGATGAAGAGTTATGTAAATAGTTAATGCAAATTAATAGTTAACTGTGAAATATTTTATATTGAATTTTTGGATGATCACCTCTAAGCAGAAGGGAGAACTGGTGATTTTTACAACACTGCACTTCGTTGTCCCCAGGACTTGAAAAGCAAGTACTTTAGTGCTTGGGACAAATATTGATACCAAGGTCTTCCACTTTCCTGGTTTAATGTACATCTCTGAAGTTTGTTATCTGTAGGACTTGCAGGTAAAGTAGCACAATATCCTATTCCAGACTAGTTTTGTAATTCCAAGATAACACCCATGCCAATGACGTTTCTTAATAAAAGCTGAGATGGACTTTGATCATAGATGGCAATGCTACTCATATATTTATTTAAAAATAAGAAGAAAGAAAATATAAAACTATTAAACAGTTCATAAAGCAGTGGGGAAAATATATATTTTTTTATAATAGCAAACTTTTATCAGTTATTTTCTAAGACAAAATTTTATTAATTATCTAATAGTTAAAAGTTCCCTTTTCATATTCAGTAGTGTTTTTCATTACTCCTTCTCTATTTGTTTGCCATTAGGAGGCTGGTAAAATCTAGACTGAGTTATGCCTCTCTTATCCTCATTATGTAGCAAATGATCAAGGATATCTTTGGGGGATATCTTTGGGGATTGTTTTAATCCGTAATCATAATTTGCATTCTGTGATTTTCTATTTTGTTTGCTGTAAAAAGTGGTCTTGGTGATCAGATCAGTGCTTCAGAGTTCCACATTAAAATGCAATCAAATGTTCTATAATAGTAAATAACAGATTATTTCCTAAAATACAGTTATTTATTGCAGTAACTGATGTCTGTGCATGTGATCTGTTATTTATGTGTTGTTTTGCTTGTGATGTAGCTGGTAGATCTCAAAGCTGAACTCTTCCGAAAGCAAGAGGAATTCAAGAAAGAAAAGCTATTGAAAGATGCTGGTGTCTTTGCAAAGCCCAGAACATCTAATAAGGTAAAAATAATCTTTCATTGTTTTTGTCATTCTTTCTCCTGAAAGTGAGGAAGTTAATGTTCAAATCTAAATAATTCTAAATACTCAGAGCTATGTTTCTAGTCAAATATGAAATGCACATGGATGAGAATGTTCTTTAAAGTTCATTTCTAGGAGACATTCCTGTGCACAACAGAAAGCTTAGTCTTGTGCTTATGCCCGTCTAAATCCCCATTTAATCTTTATGTCCCAGGAATCCACACCCTTTAATTGTAGGAAAAGATGTTTCTTTTTCTATTAGAGGATTTTGTATAATGTTGCAGGACAGAGGATGGATGAGAGATTCTTCAGAGTCACTGAACTTCTTTAATAAATGCTCTGCTATCTGTTTGTGGTGTACAATAATGAATACACAATTATCTCTCTTGTTTTGCTTTATACTGCACTTTGGGTTTTGTTCATTCTGTAGCTTTCTAGAAGGAGAATGTGCTGTTCCTGCCATATTTGAAGCACATGCAGCATTTACAGTGTTATGCTGCAAACATGCACACTGATTGTATTTTTTATCTAAAATGGATGCAATAAAGAATAGAAACAATTTGTAGTTTTGTTAGTACATATTTAATCAGCAAGATTGCATGATTGGGTTTTTTTAACCTTAACATCTTTGCCAGAATAGATTTTGCCTGATTTCTGAGTGCCTTTGGATTTTTTAGCTTCTCAGCCTGCCCTTAACTATGACACCATCCTGCAGCCTGTGCTAATTCAGGACATACCTGCTGTATTCTGCAACACAGGAATAGTCGCAAGTCAAATGTGTAAGATGTCATTCACAAAGTCTTCTATGATTGATGTTCACAGTTTGCATCATAGAAAGTTGAAGTATTTTTTTATTGTTAGCATTTCAATATTTTCATCTATTTGTTGTTGTTACAAAATTGTCTTCTGCAGAAACCAAGTATCTGGACCAAACAGAACACGGGAGTTGTAAATCGAGCTGCGAAAGATGTTGAGGAGAAGGCAGAAGAGCAGGATATATTGGATAAATCAAGGTAGCTCTTAGGCTCTGTAAGAAAGGAATGCTTTGCAGAATTTGGTTTTTGGTATTTAGAAAAGCACAGAAAGAAGTTTTTTGGACTAGCATTTGGACTCATTAGACCAACCAGTAATTCCAGCATCATCCATAGTTTTTACCAGTAGTGTACAAACTGCATCCCAGCAGTCTGATACTCTCATTCCCTCACATTATCATAGCTGTCTAAATGTGTCAGGTTACTGATTTTTTTTAAATAGTCTTTAAAATTACCAGCCAGTGCAGAGACATGTTAGAATTCTACAGCAAAGTGTTTATTTGGCTTGACAGAAAATGGCTCACTTTTTTCAAGTATTTTCCAAATGGGTTGGTTGTACAAAAATATGTATGTTGAGAATACCATTTATAAACCATTTGCTGTGCCTCTGTAAGCAGTTCCTTGCTCTTTGAAATTCCAGAAATTAGCTAAGGCTTTCTCTTCAGTTTCTAAGATTAAGTGTAATGTTGTGTTATCTCTTTTTTTTCCTGTGAAACTATCTTTCAGTGTCTGCAAATAATGGTTTAGCTTCCAGTGTTTATCTGACAGACCACTTAGATAAAGGTGAAATTCTTGTAACATCATGTTTCTGCCTACTTGACAAATTACATTTGAGATTAAATTTGTAACTTCACTAAAATTATTTTCAGTATAAATTCTGGAACTGGAAAAGATTTTATCTTCAGAAATGCTAGTGAAGGTTCAAAATAAAAGCCAGGCATAAGTCAGCTTCTAATAAATACCTCAAGCACTCCCAGGATTTTCCTGTTCCATTTATCTAAGGCTAAATAGGTCACTTTAAACTGTGCTTGGAATTGGTGGGATTGCAAGGTTAATGTTTTTCTTTTTTTTTCAGGAAGAAGCTTGAAGAGAAAGCAAAGCTGTATGAGAAAATGACAAAAGGAGACTTCCCAGGTGAGCAATACTATTCCAAAATGACCGAGTAAAGCACTAGGGGCTTGTTTCACTCATTCATTAAGTGGGTGGACTATATTCTGGTTTTTCAATACAGTATCTTAAAAAAAAAAATTGTTCTCTGTTGTGCGCTCTTTGGATTGCATTGCTGATGATCTGTCCTGCATCCTAATTGTTTGGCCTTTATGAGGAGAAGATGATCAGGAGAGGAGTCTGGCTGGTCCATATGTGAATGCCAGTCTTGCAGCTAATAGGGTTAGAGAATGCTAATCTGTTCTTTATTCTCTCACACATTCAGTCCCTTTCAAAAAGTAATTATTAAAATAGAATACAAATCTTGCAGTTAATCTGTTTTCTTTACCAGTGTCCATCTCCATCCATATGACCCCACCACTTTCCTCTACTCTTCTGAAAAGTACCCTCATGAATGCTTGGCTCCTACCAACATACATATGTTAAGCATCAAAAAAGTATTTGAGCTGTTACATGACACATCCTTCCCTTATGAAATAGTTAACAAGCAGAGAATGTTTTGCTGCAAAGAACGGAGCCTTTTTGGTACTGCACACAATGCCCTGAAACTTCAATTCAGAAATAGATGTTATCACTGTGGAGCCAGTTGATAGCTCTGGGTTTGTTTAGCACTGAATGAGATTTAAGTGCTCCCCAATAGTGTGGTCAAGGGCATTGCTGGCAGCTGAAAAGCTGATTGTAGCTATTTGGTATTGATTTTGTGCTCAGTTCTCTTCTTTTCATGGCTGTTCTCTAAGAATTGATTTTCTGCCTTAGATGAAGAAACTGAGGATTTGTACCTGGTGGATTTCACTCAGAAGATCATAGACAAACAGCACGAAGTACAGGAGCTGCATCAGAGCGAAGCTGCTGGGAAGACTTCAGAAAGAGACACAGATGAGGAGGAAATTCAGCCTGAAGCAGACATTCCACCACCAGAGGACCCAGATGAAGAATGGTTGGTGCTACTGATTGGGCTTATCTGTCCTGGCCACTCTTATTCCTGAGAATTGCATGAGAAAATACTTTTCTTTTCCAAAATATGTGAAGTGGCACCTCTGTTTTGTTGTTTTGGTTTTTTTTGTTTAATACTACACATTGACAAGGAGGTGTTAAGAGTCTTTAATTTCTCCTATAAAGACAGTCCTCCATGTCACATTCATTTCCACACTGCAATAGAATCTATACCCAGGATCTTGAGAAATTGCAATGAGGGAAATGTACTATAGGAGGAACAACATCATCTTCTCTCTTATTTTCTTGCATAGTTTATGTGAGTAGTCATCACAGTATTGGTACCATTTTATGCTTTGATGTGCTGAATTGAAATGTATTTTAGGAAAACTTGAGGATTTTATGGTATTCATCTTCACTTCTTTAATTGTGAGTGACTTAAAAATGAGCAGTCATTTCAGTGTACAGCCTTCTCTTAAACGAAAGTAACTGGTTGGAATAAGAACACAGTTTTCAACACAGCAAATAGTCTCTGACAGTTGTTTGTGTCATTCCAAGTAACCTCTTGTTTTTCATCTGAGACATTAGGAATAATTATTAAACCAGTCCTGACTAAACATCTTCCTTGCCCATTTGTTTAAAATGCTTATGGAATAAGAGATTTTACTTCTGGTAATCAGTTTAAACCAGAAGTAACCAATACAAAACAGCATCCCCATTCTTCAAATACTAAACTATAGATATCCTTAGAAACTATGTAAGAGACTTACTAAAAGCACAGATGTTTATAAGTTTGGGGGTTGGGAGCTAGATTGTCAGTCATACTTTTTCAGATGTAATATTCTTTAGAATGGATAATTGAGGCAGCTTGATGCTAAAGAACTTAGCATCACAGGACAATAAGTGTAGCTCTTAACAGCTTTTTCAGCAACTGTAAATCAGGTGTTCAGTACTATAAAGAGTTGAATAAGAAGCATAATAGCTTCAGAGGAACATTTTGCTTATGTTTTAGTCAGCCTTTGTTATGCCAGTTGAATGCACACTATCAGTCTGTTCTAATGGCCTTTACACCGATAATTGAAATGTATTGTAGCGATTTCATATCCACAAGAAGTCAATGCTGCATCATTATCTTCACCATGGGAAGCAAATGGTAGGCTGAGTTCTATTTTATTGTGAAAACTACGTGACATTGTTACTTTTGAACATTTTTTACACCATTTTATTGCCCAGGCACAGGGGTCTCAAAGGAAGATTGAATAAATGTTTGGTAGAACTGTCATATGCCCCATTCAGAACTGTCCTCTTAATCTGGGAGTGTTAAGTGAAAAGCTGGAGCAACTGTTACACACAGATAGAATGAGAGGTGTCAAATACTCTTTGGAAAGGGTCACTGCTTCCGTCTTCTGGGTAAGACTTCTGTCAATCTGCAAATAGAAGTTTTGCATCATGTTTCTTTCATTACAGGGTTGATTATGTTGATTTCTTGGGCCGATCTAGACGCTGTATGAAGAAGGATTTACCAAGTCTACTGAAAATGGATCAGGAACTTCAAGGGAAAAGGTGTGGTTTCTCTAATGGAGCTGCATGTTCCTCTCAGTATTTAACTTTTTTTTTTAATGAGAAGGGGGAGAGGCTGTGATTTGTCATCCCATTCTCAATCTAGAGTTGATGTTACTGCTTTCTCTAGATTTGCATAATTTACAGAGAAAGGTTTTAATGAATTGATGTAGCAATCTTAGATATTTGTTGCATCTTTAAAAACTGGGGTCCTTGTATTTCATTATACCTTCCATAAAATGCCAGGAAAGTGGTTCCTGGTTCCATTTAACGTGGAAACTGATGATAGTCTTTTAGCAATTCCAAATTCTTCATGATATTCAAAGTTAATTTTTTAGTCCTCCATTTGTTTGGTTTTGTTCTTCTGTTAAACAGCTGTTTAACAGCTTTTCTGTTAAAATTGCTTCCTTATTAATATTTGAATTAATATTTTGTTTGGATCTCTTGGGTAAATGCTTATTACTTCAAATACCTTTAATTTTCTTACATTAAATCTGAAATGTTCCTATATGTGATTGCTGGAATCTCCACAGATGCCAAGAACTTATTATTTCATCTCACATTCTGTGATTTGATAATTATTTCATAAAGCTTCTGAGAAGTGATATGATTTTATTTGTCTTTTAATAACACATTCTACTAGTACTTTGTTTTAGAGGCAGCTTTGTATTTCTATCTCCATCAGCTACCATAGTCATCAACATTGTATCATTAAGTAGTGCCTGTAATGATCTGTGTTTTGTGGAAACTGCAATAGTGGATCAGACCAAGTCATACTTGCAGTGTTTGATACTGACAAACTGGTAAACTCTGCACTGTAATCCTTAATTTTCTTTTAATTAGACAAGAACATGATGGGAATACTCTGTTGTCTGAAGACATGAGAAGAGAACTTCAGAGGCAGCAGTGGGAAAAGGAAGAAGAAGAAGCCCTCAGAAAACCCATGGGACCCATACATTATGAGGACATCCGAGAAAATGGTACACTGCCATCCTTTACATCACTTACCTTTGTATCACTAAAGAGAGTTGTAGAGAGAGCAAGAGAAAGTACTTCCCATGCCTGTATGGCAAAGTGTAGGTGTGTGTTAAGCCACTGGTGAAAGTTACCAGTACATACGCCTAGATTTATTTTTTCTTCAAATTGTATTTTTCTCAAATGTTTCTCTACCTCCTCTTGTGTTCTCCTTCAGGAAGCTTCACTTTATGTATCATCTAAAGCAAGCCTTTTTTAGCCATCTATAACAGTGTTGGGAATAATTCCATGCCTGAAAGCAGGGTGTCTGGAGCCTGTAGTTATTGTCAATTATAAACTGCATCTAACTTAAACCTATTGTTTTTCTCCTTTTCAGAGGCCAGGCAGCTCGGTGTTGGTTACTTCGCCTTTTCTCGGGACCAAGAACTCAGGCATAAACAACGAGCAACCCTGGACATGCTGAGGGAGCAGGTATAAGAGTAAAGAGCAGACTGGGCTGCTGGGGCAGAGTGGTTTCAGTGTTTACTGTCTCAGATTTATTATATAAGTACTATATTAGGTGATGCCTGCAACTGACTCCAAAGAAGCCAAAGAAACTTGGCTTCTTTTTTCCTGTTGAAACCTGGTACTTGATTAGGATTGCTTTTAGTTGATTTCTGAAGGAAGATATGTACTTTTTTATAATGAAGGAAGATTAATTCGCATTTTTCTTTGCTGTTAAGACACTTGATCAGAGAAATAAACGTGAACAGCTGAAGGAAAAGAGGAAGGCGGCTCTAGATGCAAGGCTGTCCAAACTTCGAGCACGGAAGATTCAAAAGTTAAGGGAAGCTGGATTAGAGGAAGAGGCAGAAAAACTGGAGAATGGAGGTATGATCTGTTGCCTTTTTAAGTTAAATACTTGCTATTTCACCTTGTTCTTGATCTGTGGACAGACAGATTCTAATTTGTTTGTTCAGACATTCAATATATTGGTATTGTGTGTTCTATATATACAATTAACATAACTGTTAGGATAATGAGAGTTGATGTAATTGTGTGTAGATATAAAATCATGCCAGAAGCTTAATAATGCAGGAAGAAATATGATATGTAGATTGTAGCCTTTTTTTGATTCACACCTGACAGCAGGAATTACATGGGTTAATTATGCAGGTTGAGGTTAGAGCTGCTGACATTGTACTGGCTTTTTCTTCTGTGAAGATGAGCTAGAATAAGTAATAACAAGTCAATTTTGATGTCATACAATATACACTGTGACAGTTTTAGTGCAGTGTGTAAACTGGAGATATAACTAACTCTAGGATTTAGGATTATGAATTTGAATTCCAATCCTGTCTCTATGCTGTCTCCCTTACACTGATTGTGAACTTGTACTGTCTGTCTCCCACTGGAAAATGTAGCTAATATTTCACTGTGTCAGAATTCCATGCAAATGATTAACTGTGAAGTGTTCTGGAAATGAAGAACTGCATCATGCCACTGCTCACTGTTATGGTTGTTCAGAAGAATAAGAATGCAAATTGCTTTCTCCAGTAAATGCAATAGAGATACTGTTCTTACTGGAGATATATGGAAATATATGTTCTTATTTTTACCTGTGAGGATCATGCAGATTTTGTTCTGTAGCTGACAATCTCTATTGTCTCTTCCTGTAACACAGAGGTGAAAGGTGCTGCTGAAGAACCAGAACCTCCAAGAGTTACTGCAGCAAGTAGGAAGGTAGAGGTTATCATCCAGGAAAGGAGAGATACAAAGCCTGGAGTGCCTTATGTCCGAGAGTGGGATAAAGGCAAAGGTAAGGAAATGTAGATTCAGGAACATTGTTGGGAAAGAGCATGTACACTGCCACTTTATTTCTATCTTGTGACCAAAGTAGGGTAAGACTGAGAAGCACTGAAATCCTTTCTGTCTTGGTATTGGTGACTCTCCAGTGTCCAGGGCAGTGACTGACAAGGATGTGTTTGTGCCACTAGCTGCTGTAATATCCCCAACATTTTTCTTCAATATGAGTTACTGCATTTCTGGATGATCTTTGCAGGTTGACAGAATGACAAATTCTGTAGTTCATAAAATGTAGAGTGTGATCTTTTTTTCGATATATTCCTGTGGTTTGTGCTACATGACAGCAGGATGTATCACACAAACAAGTACAGCACGATACTAAAACACGATGTAAGCAGAGACCACTTCAGTGCCTGTGTTCTGTTTTGAAGCATCTTCCTTGTCACAAAGTGATGGCTGTCTTGTAGGTCCTTCCCAAACCTATTAACTCATTTTGCACTATTAATTTAAGCTCATGCACATTCTTCTAATCTGACGCCTGATTTCTAAGTAAAAGCAAACAAGGAATAGGCAAAGCACATAAATGCTCACTTTCTTCAGTACTATAATTAACACTGTTCCTCTTCCATGCAAGACTGGTATTTCCAGATTTTTCTTACTTTTCAGTCTTTATGTTCCATTAATGAATATCACTATGAGGGGAAACTTCATGGTTCCATTAAAACCTCAAACTTTCAGATCCTATCTCATAAATCTTTATCCTGCCTGACACTATTTTTTTTCACCCTCTGAGGAAGCCTGGTATCTCAATAACAACCAGGCAGCACTGCAGCAAATACTACACTCAAAAAGCTGAGGACAGCTTAGTCTAAAATACATAGTGAACTTAGTGTGGTTCAATGAAGGAATCTGCACTAGATTCTTGTATTTCCATGTAGTTTGAGGTGGAAAAGGAACTTCAGATGGCTTTACAAAGTTGCATTTCCTTTGTTTGCCAGTTTGTTTTCCCTCCTATCTGACTGACCCTCAGACCTTGAAATCTGTGCTACATCTACCATTTTCCTCTTTCTAACAGAACTGATGTTTGGACAATGGGAAAAGAAACAGGAAGAACTTAGAGATGAGCGAGACCCAGAATTTGCACCACCTTCTGATTACTTTTTGGGACGAAAGAAAGATGATAATTACCGAAGTCAGAATTTGAACAGTTCTGAAACCTCCTCTGAAAACCTGGAAACGGAGAGAGCACAAAACCAACAGAAGCCATCAGTTCAGGGCAGCAGCAGCAGCGCTGGAGATATGCCACCATCAGCACAGGCTTCCAACAACAACATGCCAGATAAGCCAAGGTCAGCAGAGCCCAGTGGCCGTGACACTCAGGGCGTGTCATCAGCAGAGGATGACAGCAGTGAGGATGAGGACGTGCTACCACCAGCACAGGTTTATGGCTACGGTGCCCGAGGTGTGCCACCACCACTGCGGGGTTACAGCTACAGCACCCAGGGTGTGCCACCACCCATGCCAGCCTATGGCTACGGCACCCCCGAGGTGCCCTTCCCAGTGCAGGCCTACAGCTATGGAGCACCAGGAATGGTGCCACCAATGCATGGGTACGGCTATGGCACTCCTGAGATGCCCTTTGCAATGCAGGCTTATGGCTACGGCACCCAGGATGTGCCACCAGGAATGCAGACCTGTGGATGCAGCACCCAGGGTGTTCCACCAGGAATGCAGACCTGTGGATGTAGCACCCAGGGTGTTCCACCAGGAATGCAGACCTGCAGCTGCAGTGCCCAGGATGTGCCACCAGGAACACAGGTCTGTGATGTCAGCAGCCAAGATGTGCCACCAGGAATACACACTTGTGGATGCAGCAGCCAAGATGTTCCACCAGGAACACACACCTGTGGCTGCAGCATCCAAGAGATGCCACCAGGAACAGACACCTGTGGCAGCAGCACCCAGGATGTGCCACCAGGAACACAGGCCAGTGGCTGCAGCACTCAGGATACAGCACCTCCAGTGCAGACCAACAGCAGTGACACTCCGAATCAGGAACCACTTTATCAAAGTTTAGATGATATGCTCTCTTATTATAGACAAGTGACTTGAGCTGAGCAAAAAGATAAGCAAGAGCCATTATCTAAAGAACTGAAATATAATTAATTATGTGCTCGGCAGAATATTATTTTCCCACATATGGGAAAAGTAAGTTTCTCTAAGTACATCAAAATAAATCTCCTGGACACCTAAGCTGTTTTACATCACAGCTATATTTTGCCCTGTTGGTTTTATTTTATTCTTACCTCTTTACTAAAATTTAACTCTTTGACACTTACACTTGAACTTAAGCGTATATTAATTACTTGTTTTCACAAGATAAACTCCTTTAGTTGGTTGCTCCCAGCTGGCTTCCGGTTTTAGAGGTACTACAGGTTCAGTGACATCCACAGAAACAGTGTAGAAGTGGTAGGTCCTCTGCTGCCAAATACAGAATGATTTTGTTCCTTACTTAATCTCTTATCTTTTACACTAGAGAAGTTTCCTCTTCTAAGAGCTCACAGAATCAGTATCTGGAAGCCATTCAAAACAGGGTGTAATTTCCTTGGAGCTGAACTAACTCTAAAGAGTGGACAAAGTCTTTTCAAACAGTAGAGCTTGACTTGAATTGATTACAGCAGTCATATCCTTCAATGGATTTCCTTACAAAGAATATTTATGTCTATTTTGCTGCTATTTTGACATCCATTTCCAGCTGCATTTTGGACTTTGTTTTTTTCTGTGCCCTTCAGACTGTGATAGTTTTATGTATATCTATGATTCAGGAGTTATATTGTCTTTGCTTTAGTTTAAGATTGAACTGGAGCTGCAGTAAGAAATGAAATGTCATTTATTACATAGTGTTATGTAAAAAGATACAATCAAAGTGTCCCTTTGTTTAGGGACATTTCCACAGCCTAATATTAAACAGGAGGACTCTTGGCCAGGAGGGCAGTTCAGTGCCTACATTAAAGTTAAGCCTGTTGAGAAAAGCTCTCCCACTGCAGTGATCTGTCACTTTGCCTTTGGTCTCCTTCCATCTTGTCTTGCTTTTTTGCTGAAATGCTTTTTGCGTGTTGTCTCATGCTGTGGAGCACACATCTCTGTTCACTGCCCTTCCCTCAGACCACCTCAAGATAGCTTGGCTGGGATCAGCAACCTCATTCATTTTATTCACTAATTCCTGGGGCAAACAATCCCTTATTGATACATTGCCAAAGTTTTATTTATCTTATATTTTGGAGTGTGTTGTCTCCCTGTCCCTCTTCGTCTCATTTAAACCACCTCCCGGGTTGCCTACTTTGACACCAGTGGCGATGGGGGTGCAGGTGGGCAGTGTGGGTAGGGACCTGCCACTGATGGCAGTGAAGCCAGCTTGTGTTCTGACTGAGTATCCAGAACTGTGAGCACACTCTGGTTGTATTTCATGGCTGGAGCTCTGCCCAAGAGGTACCAGTGGTGGCTTGTGTTGCTTTCAGTGTTCTGCACAAATGCAGGGGCAGTCCCTGCTCCATAGCTAAAGCAGCTTTGTCCTACATTTTTGTGTGAATAGTTTTCTGTTACCAAAGGTACCTTTATTCAAAATGCAAGGATGATGCAATCTTAAATTTCAGCCTTCATATGCTCTATCTAGCTGGCAGGACTCAATCTGATGTCCAGAAAAGTACTTTTAGACAACGACAGTTTTCTCAGTATCACCAAGGGCTGATTTATCCCCTTTTGGAGGGCAGGGATCTGTTCTTCTTATGATCCATGGGCGCGTGAGATGAGGCTGATCCACGGGGTAAAAACTGCGTGGCTGCAGCTGTGTCAGCTGAGGGGCCGAGGCTGCAGCGCTGGCTGGCTCCTCAAGGCTCCGGAATACAAGGAGGCCCTGCGGGCAGGAGCCGCCCGTGCCGTGCGGGAGCGCGGCGGGAGCGGCGGGGCCGCGCTCAGGCGCCTCGCCCGGACCGGCGGGAAGCGACCGGCGGGGAGCGCTGCGCATGCGCAGAGCCGCGGGAACGGGTCCGCGCCCCGCAGTTCCCGCGGCCGCCGCGCGGGGGCGGCAGAGCCCGGGGAAGGGCGGGACCCCCGCGCGCGGCCCCGCCCGATCCCGGTCCTGCCCCGTAGCACGAGCGCTGCCGGCCGCCCTCGGCGCGAGCTGATGGCAGGGTAAGGCCTGCGCCTTCCGCTCCCAGGCGTCCAGGGCACCTGCTCTGCTGAAACGGAGCCTCACGTTTCAGAGTGAAGGACGTAACGCCCCTGGCGCCTTAGAAATGTCTTTTTAACAAGGAAACCCTCTTAGCTGCACGCTGTGCACTGAACAGCCAGCATCTGCAGTCTGCTCCTTAGGAGCCCAGCTTGTCCGAGCGCAGATTTCCCATGTAACTCCCCCCCGCCCTCAGTCTCGCTGTTCTCAGAAACCATTACCTCCCTGCAGCCATCAGCTGCCTTGCCTGACAGCATCTCTGTATCACTATTTCTCTTCAGTAATAAAGCCTTTGAATTGATTCTTTCCTTCTAATTCCCACCTTGAAAACAGCATATTCCTTCTTTCAAGTCTCCATAACCAGTGTTCAATCACTGCCCTTCATTTCAAGAATTCAGCTACAGTCTCAAAAGCACTGCTCCCCTCCCCTCTCCACCCCAAAGGCATTCCATGAGTGTAAAGAAGCTGTGATGTCAATATGTAGCTCAGGAAAACAGTATAGGGACAATTTGTAGCACAAAGGCAAGTGTATGTTCAGCAGGCACTGGGACTATAGGGCACAGCAGTGCTCTTCAGTAGAAACATGGAAAAGAGTGTTGTTTTGCAGTGGCTGACCCCAAGGTGCTGGTGATGGAAGTATAACCCAACTTTTGTTTAAAGAAAACTTAGAGCACATACAGATATAGCCACATCTCAAGACAACTGCAGCTAAACCTAAGCCTCCAGATTAAAACTCTGCAGATTTTAATACTCAGACCGTGACTCCACTGTCAAAATGAGAGAAGTTGAAATTTATTCTCACAAATGACAACCAAACCACCAGATGCACTCAGGCTGCACAAGGGTACACATGGTCTTCAGTAAAAGTTTCATTCCCAGTATAAAACAGTAAAGCCATTTTTAAACAAAACCTACAGGTAAAGAGCAAATATCACATCTTAACAAAAAGGATTTATTCCGACAAAACAAAATGTACAATGTTTCCCAAATGACAGAGTGTTTTCAAGACTCTCTGAAGTCTGTAGGTCCATTGAGTAACTTGATCACTTCTTACCCTGCAGTTTGATCAAGCTACTTTTTGCCAGACTTCTTTATTCCACCACTGGCTGCCAAAAGAAACAACACAGTTGGTTAGGTGACTGTGACAGAGCATAGCTACAAATGCAGCTCCTCATAAAGCTGAATCCCCCATTAGACAGCCTGCACAGCCCAGGTCCCCATGGGTGAATTGTTTCTGCATGTGTGACTACTCCTGTGTGCTTCTGATCTCACACCTTACTGTGAACAGTGATTTATTTGATATTAGAAATTAAGTTTCTTCTGAAACCAAATATGCCCCATGATTCTACAATGGAACTAAATATTCCAGCAGTTACTTTGTTTCTCCATTTATGTTTTTTTTTATACAGCAGAAGCAGAGTCTGGTCAAATCAAAAACAAGGCTAAGGGAATAAAAGCAAAGCTCTATGGAAGCAGGTACTGGAATTCCTCTATTCTCTATCATATGTACTTGCCATCAACTTACTTATCTCTGTCAAATAACCCAGAGCACCTGCCTTTTTTATGTTTGTCAAGAAAAAACATTAAATTTTTGAAGCCAGCAAGACCCCCATTTCTCCTGCCAGGATGGCACCTCACTTACCCAGGGGCCCTTTTCCAGCAGCTTTTGCTTTCATCTCCTCAAGTTTCTTTTGCTCTTCTTTTTGTTTTTGTTTGAATGCCAAATCCGTCTAAAGGAAAGAAGAGCAGCATTTTTAACATCTCTTCCACAGAAAAATTCAAAAACAACTGAGAAGCAATGAAAAACAAATGTAACATTCCAGCAGTAGCAAACACCTGACTGGACCAAGGCAGGATGGCTGAATAATGCTAAATATGCAGAATACTGCAGAACTATCACCAAGGTTTGTGCTATACCACAAACTAAACTTTAACTCTGTATGTTTGGTCTTTCTGGAATTATTTCCCATAGCATAATCTCATTCTGAGATTTTGATTCCTCTGACTGATAGATGTCTGCACTAACACCATTCATTAACATGGCCTCAGCAACACATGAAGTCCAGCAAACAGGCACTAAAAAAAACATTTAGACTATAAAGAAAGTAAATAAAGTAAGACTGCTTTCACATGTAAAAATCATAATTATTTTAAAAATCCTCCCATGCATACATCATTTTTGCTGGGGTTAATAAATTTGTATTAATTCCAAGAAATCTAATGAGACTGCTGGCAAATTGTACAGGCAAGGCAGGCAAGCCCCCTTGCTGGATGAGCCTCCAAATCCAGAAGTCAGATATATTCTGTCCCTCAGATACACATTCTTCACAGACACCAAGGCTGAAAAGGGCTCAGATTTTTAATTTGGCACTCAGGACTTTGGGGTAATTGAACTGAGGACCTTGACCAGTGAGATTCCACAGATTCTTCATCAATTCAGTCTGTGGCTCACCTTCACAACTGCAAAGCTTTCCTCTTCTTTCAGTTAAAGCCTCCCTTGCTGGAATGTAGCCATATTACTTCCCCTACCTACCCCTCACAGAACAGAATATTCTCTTTCTCTCTGCAGGTTTGCCTGTCTCCTGTAGGCTAATATGTCCTTCTCAGTAAATCAATCCCTCACATTTATCCACTTCTGTGAGTTTTTCACTTGCAATGTGTTGCTCCCAAGTGCTCAAAGTATTGCAGGGCTGAGACAAAAAGAAGTATTACATCATTTGACATATAAATGTTTATAACTTGGATCCTTGTAAGCACTTTATTAGTTCTATCATTTCTTGAACAATAAAGTTTATTTAGAAAGCTATGTTTTTTTTTCTTTTTCAAAAGATACTGTATTTGCCTTTTTCCAAACAGCGGCACCTCAACCACCATGCACTATTCTCAGAAATAGCAGCTGACATCCATACTTAAATGTACAGGTTCAGAGTATCTCTAACACACAATTCACTAGTACTTAATTTATCCAAGCTACACAATAATCCCAGGCTCCTGGGAACACAGTGATGGATCGACTTCAGATTGCAATCTGATGTTTTGGCAAGGGCATTCCAAGCTCCTCCGGCAGCCAGCACTGCTGCATCCACCAGCACGGTGGAACACAGGCGGGATGGAATCAGAGAAACACAGAATGGTTTGACTTGGAGGGGACCTCAAAGATCATCTCGTTCCAAAGCCTTGCCATGGGCAGAGACACCTCCCACAAGCCCAGATTAGTCCAAATTTCGTCCAACCTGGCCTTGGACACTTCTAGGGATGGGGCAGCCACAGCTTCTCCGGGCAGCCTGTGCCAGGGACTCACCACCCTCACAGGCAAGAATATCTTCCTAATATCGAATCTAAACCGCCTCCATTTCGCTCTGAGCCCATTCTTCCTCGTCCTGGCATTACTTGCTCCTGTAAAAGCCAGCAGGA
>VXBI01004729.1:204287-298310 GCA_013397375.1 Toxostoma redivivum | reverse complement strand
AAAAAAAAAAAAATTGCATACCTTTGGGTTGTTAAAGAGGTTTATAATAGATAGCTGAGTTTCACTTTTGGAATGAGGTCTCTCAGCAGATCCTTTCTTCAATGAGTAATTTCTGCTTGCTAAGGTCTTTTGAGACTTGAATTCTTACTCTGTGAGCAAAGACCTCTCTAGACAGGATGGCTCAGCCAGCCCTGTGCCCCAAATCCTCATCCAAGAAAGATGGTGGTTTCAAACCCATGGTTAGGCCAGGGACTGACCTGGGTACTGTGTGTGGGCCAAGGGAAGCCAGTGCTCATTCAGATTAGTTCCTCTGTCTGGCAAGACACAGAAGCTGAGCTAGAGAAAACCTGGTAAGAGCAACAGGAAGCCCTTTGATAGATATTAACTATAGAAAAATGGGTGTCAGTGGCCTGAGCTTGGCCCATGCTAAGCTATTTTGAGTTCTTACTGCTCCTTGATAAACCACCAGTAACTCAAAAGCAAACAGCTTGTGGCTATGGAAATAACTTTGAATGAGGTCACTGCAGACTTCTAACAGTAGGTGCATTCTGAAGAGAAAAGTTGCCCTTCTTTCCACTCATGAGAGCACTAGAAAATGTTGCTTAAGAAGACAGGACAAAAGCATTTAGATGTAGTGTCACAATCAGGATATATATTTGTTTATTAAGAATTGGGTTTTGAATGTTCCAACATTCTAGGATCCTGGTTGGAAGTTGCAGGTGCTCCTGTTGATTTATTTATATCTGTTTGTTTGGGAAAGACAATTCCTTTCACAACATACCTTCTATAAACAAATACTTCCCTCTTTGTGGAGCATAGGAGTGGTAGAGATGTCCTGTTTAGCTCAGAAACAGGTTTGAAATTTGCTGTATGAGATTCATGAACTAGGAAAAGGCATAAAATGCTGGATTTGTCCATAATATATTTAGAACTGTATTTTATTGTCAGATTTTTGCTAGCAAGTTACATTCATGACCTCACTCATAGAGAAGTGAGATTTCTGGTGCTTGGCAGTTGGATAATTTGAGAATGTCTGTGCTTAAACACAGCAGCACAGCTCCAAGATAAAGGGCTTGCCACAAGCATCCCAAGCTTGTTTTGCTGTGTTCTGCAGGGAGAAAAGCAAACCTATGCAAATAAGTGTGTGCTCAGTCTCTTGCTCTACCCCTGCAGGTTCTGGGGTGTTGGCTATTTTTTGTACTCAAAATCAGATCCTTAAACACCAACAGACTGCTGCCAGCAGATCTGTAGGTGCCCAAATGGCCATAAGAAAGACCTTGATGCTGTTTCTGAATGTTCTGACAACTGAAAGCTTGAAAGGAATGGAGTCAGATATGAAGTAGGGTAGATGTAGTTAAGCTTCTGTTGGTCACTGAATTACTGCTCTAAATATACTTTATTCCCAGAAGCTATAGACAGTATTCACATATCCCTTGTGACTTTCTTAACCCGTCTCATCCCCTGCTTGGAGGGGAGGAAGAGTAAAAAGGAAATCAAAAGGAACATAAGCAGCTGCTAGCCTTGTGATTATCATAATAGTTACATAAGAAACTTAGCTAACCTGCTTAGAACCAGACATTAACAAAGGTTTTTACAGAAAAGGATCCTTTAGGGATTTAAATATACTAAAAACAACACAACAAAACAAACTTTCTGAACAAATGAAAATCAAAAATTGTTTTCATTTGTTCCTCAATATGTTTGTTCTTTGTGTGACATCATTTTCAGCTGTATAATGTTTGAGAATTAGCTTTTTTTCTAGGGTTTGACTGGTTTGTTTGGGTTTTTTTAAGAATTGCAAAATTTTTGTGCAGACTGATAAAACCTCTTCCCAAAAGAGGGAATGGTTAATCCCAGAGAGGTTTTATAATACCCTTATCACTCAGAAGGGCTGTAAGAAGGGTGGGAGGGAAGCACTATAACATCCCTAAAGTGCCCAGGAGCTCTTCTTGCCCTGCTCTCATAGCAGACCCTGTATCCAGTTCCCTGCACCAACCCTGCCACGGGATAGAAGGAAAAGCCTCCCCTTTCAAATGCACTCTCATAGGGCTTTTTGCTGCTTTTCAGGTGAAGCTTGCAGATGTTTTTTAAGTGAAGCTTGCAGACAGAAGGGGCTGCAGGTTGGGACTGGCTCTGGAAGAAAGGCTCAAAGGGGATTAGTGATTTGAGTCAGGAATGGGTTGGAGCAAAGAGAAGTTAGGATTTTTTTTTTTTTAATGCTCTTAGTCACCAAAACTGAATTTTGGCAGATGCAATTTGAGTGCAGTTAAAATGTCTCTGATTAGTGAGATGATAATTCAGTGAGCTCTAAGCTAAGAGCGATTCAGTGGGTGGGGTGTGGTAATAGGATGGATTTTTCTGTGTTGGGAGAAGAACAAGTAAGGGATCGTCTCCTCATGGGAGCCTTCATGGGCTCTGCATACAGCAGGCTCTAAGGACTCTTCAGCATAAGGAAGGGGCAAGGAGCAAAGGTCCAGGGAGGCAGCCAGCAGTTGTCTCTGCAATAATCCTTCCTTTGGGAGACCATGGTCATGCTGCCAGATCCTGGGGACTGTTCCGCATCTCTAAACTTTCAGACATATTTTTTCCTTCATAAAATTTGGGGGCTGGGAGTATGAGAGACTGATGTATTGTAACAAAGACAGTAGATGTTTAATGACACTTCTGGATGTGGGATTTGTACCAACTATGTCCCTCTGAAATGTCAGAAATGCACGTGGGAGGAAACCCCGATTGAGACTTTCAGAGCAGCATTATGTCTTCAATGGAGATCTGTAGCTTCATCTGTAACCAGAAAGAAGTGATGGGCACTCCAGCATAAGGCAAATTTGTACTTTGCACAACACAAGCCAATGCATTCTTCCTCAGCTTGCTTTTACCTACAGCTCCTGAATCACTTTTTCACATCCTCAGAGATGTTTTCTTTCCTCCACACAGAATCTGTGTCTGGGTGCTTAAGGCACAACTCCATCTTTTGTCTGGGATTGCCAAACATCTGGCAGTCAGCTCAGCAGGCAAATGACCAGTACTTACAGTCAGTCACTGCATGTATAGCAAGCCAGTTGTTAAACTAACTGTATATTCACTGATCAACAACACAGCAGAGCACAGCACATCTGGGAAACACAGAAGTTACAGTGTGAGTGAGAAAAATGGGAGCATTAATTCTGTCTCTCTGTAGAGCTGTTACTGACAGAACTTACCCCTAATTCAGAGAGAGGATTTTATGCAGTCAGTTCTCAGTGGCAAGAAATGCCTTTGTCTCTTACACAGAGCACCAGCCTCTGCTCTGCCTATAACTGGAGCTTCCAGCTTCACAGGAATAAAAATCACAAAACCAGCAGTCAGTTTATATTACACATATCACTTCAGGCACTTCTTCTTTATGGTGCTTTTGTCTCCACCGACTTTCAGCTAGAATGGTATGTCCTTCGCTGTTTTGCAACTGGAGATAAACATGCTTTTGTCACATTCTTCAATCTCGCTAATGTGCTGGTTCCCACATACGCTGCACATTGGGGCTGGGCTGCGCCTAAGCCTCCCGATGCTGTGTGTACAGGGGGACAAAGCGGGTTTGCTGTCAGGTTTGCTGTCAGGTTTTGCTGTCTGGTTTGCTGTCACGCTTGCTGTCAGGTTCTGCTCCCTGTGCCTCGTGCCCGCTGCAGCTTCGCACCCACTCGCACCTCTCGGCTGAGGAGAGCCGAGCACAAAGGCTTGTCGAGCCTAACTGCAAAGTTACATTGCTACAAACGCAGGGACAAGAGAAATGCTGCGATTTCTTCCAAAATACACAGCTGAAAGCCCAGCTCTCATATCAGGGGAGCCGCGGACGCCTCTGGCGCAGCGCTGTGCCCTCGGACCGGCCGGCAGCCGCCGCTCGTTTCGGCAGCAATGTCCAGAACGCTGGCCTTGCCAGGGCCTTGCTCGGTGAAGGCAGAGGCTCGTGTGCCGAGCGACACAAGCCCCTTGTCCGCTGCCGGTCCTCGGGATGGGGAGCNCCGCCGCGCCCGGCCCGGGGCGAGAAAGCGCTGCCGGGGGTCAGCGGCCGGCGGCAGGTGCCGCCCGGGGGCCGTGCTTTGTCTCCGCGTGGGGGGATGGGCGCGGCCCCTCCGGAGCGGCGGCGCTTCCCGGGCGGGGCGAGGGGGCCCCGGTGGGCTGGGAAGCCCCTCGCTCCGAGCCGCCCCCGCGTCTGGCTCTACGGGGAAGAGCGCGGGGGTCCCCGCGGCTCCGCGTCCCGGAGGAGCAGCAGGAGCGGGTGGCGGGAGCGCCGCCGGGATGCGGGAGCAGCGGGACCGGGCGAGCCCCCCGCGGCCTGGGCAGGGCTCGGTGGGAGGTGGCCCCGGGCTGNCGCCAGCCAATGGGATCTCGCCGCCGGCAGCGTGCCGGGGGGGGCAGCCGGATCCCGCGGGGCGGGGCCGCTTCGGGGGCGGGGCCTCAGCGGAGCGGAGCGCTGCTATTGGAGGAGCGCGGCCGNTCCGCGTCCCGGAGGAGCAGCAGGAGCGGGTGGCGGGAGCGCCGCCGGGATGCGGGAGCAGCGGGACCGGGCGAGCCCCCCGCGGCCTGGGCAGGGCTCGGTGGGAGGTGGCCCCGGGCTGGGGTCGGGCAGCCCCGCGGCCGCGCTGGAGGAGCTGCTCGGCCCTCGCCCGCTCCTCGGAGCGCACTGGCGGGGTAATTCCTGCTCGTCTGGAGATCTCATTCTCCACCTTGAGCACATTCCTTTTGAAAGAGTTTGCAGCAAGTGTTTGGGCCCCTCCGAGCAGGTGTGTTTTGTGTTCCAGGAGTTGCAATTTGAGATCTTTCTTTTCTTAAATCTAAACTTTCTGACTGCTGTTTTATCTCAGGGCAGCAGTCTGGAACAGGAGTGGTCCTGGGAGAGTATCTGGAGTGCTGCTGCAGTTACAAAGAGGAAGGGGCTACAACCCTGAGTGTTGTAAAACAGTGGGGTCAGTATTTTACTTAAACAAGTGCTCTATTCTGTGTGAGGCTGAATGTGATCTGCTCATTTGTGACCTCACTTTTTGAACAGGCATCACAGAAGTGCTCTGCCTTGTGTATGAAATGCAGAAATCGATGACTTTTATTAATGATGTGTCTGTGTGATGTCAGGGAGCTGAGCCAGTGATGGAAACGTTCACCTTGATTCTGTGGGAAGCTGATGCACTGAGCTGCTTTGCTTCGTGGTTTTGCATTGTAATAGGGAAATTGGTGTTTCCCCTTGCTACAAATGGGGCATGGAATTTCACAGGTTTTAACAGGGTCACTTTGAGAAGCCAGCAATGCCTAGCAGAATCACAGGAGAAGAAAGCAAACAAGTTATGAATGGAGAAGAATCTGGCAGGGAAGGTGACTGGTAGGTAGTTTGGTGCTGAGCAGAGTGTTTCTATGCACATGCACACCTGTGTGCAGCTGAACTGGAATCTGCAACCCAGCGACTTGCCCTGAACTGAGATTTGGCCAGATAGCATTTACTATAGCATGGTCATATATGGAATTTTCTCTTTAAATTTCTTCCAACATGTGAAAAGAGTTAGGTCAGTAATACGATTAACAATATCTAATAAGATTAAAATCACCAGCATAACTCTTGAGAAAGGTGGGTGCAGACTGTCAGCAGTTGACACTTTTAATCTCTACTTTCTCTTATGTGAGTGCTGCAAAGAGTTCAGGCTCCAAGACTCTGCTTGCTTTTCCGAGCAGAAAAATTCTGCCCTTGCCTGCTGACAGCTCAGGTATTGCCTTACCTTTCATGTCCACCAACAGCATCATATTCCCAGCGGGGCCACGGGATGTTCCCTTATAAGGGCAGAGGGAATAGCTGACAGAGGGCTGTAATGAGTGTGCGGAGCCGTTCCCTTCAGTGCCAGTCTTTGTGCGAAGCGGGGCTGTTCTGGAGTGCTGCTGCTGCTGGCACGCTTGGGCTTTCCTGGCAATGCCAGCAGAGCCTGCAAGGACTAAACGAGTCTGAAAAGTATCTGTTGCTGCCGAAGGTGGCCCCGTGAGGCTGGAGAGCGGCTGCCTGCCAAATTAAGCAGTGCCAGTTCTATGTTGGGTGTGCTCTGAAGGAAAAAGCACCCACCCAGGTTGCCTGTGTGGGGTGTGTGCTATCCAGCACTGTCCAACAGAAGACAAAAGTAATTGCACTTTCTGTCTTCCACTGTTGCTATTTGCTTTCTGGAGTGTTCCTTTAGCCAGCAGTGATGGGTACAGAGAAACGTGGTGTCTTTTTCAGCGTAAGTTTCAGTGTCAGCTGGAGAGGGAGTACAACAGAGGAGGACCAGTTCAGAAGGAGATGAAGCAGCCACTCCCTTGAAATGCTTGAGATTTTTTTTCTGGTAAAAGCTTTACTGCTGAATTGGGTAGATTGACGTTATTTCTCTTCTGTCATCTTCTTTTCTGTCTCAGTCCTTCCTGCTACCTGTCAAAGCAAACTCACAAGGACTTCAGTTTCTTCTCCTCACTGACAGCCTCTCCATCTGTTCTGTTTTTGTTTGTAGCTGTTGGTTTTGTTTTTTTTTTCCCTTCTGAAACTTCAAATTGTTTGCTGTAGTCGAGTTCTGAGCTGAATCCTCCCAGTCTTGCATAAAGGCATCTTGGAGGAAGATGATAGGAGTTTGGTTCATCCCATCTTGCAGGCTGTGCAGGGTGGTAGCAGTCAGAGGAGGCATGAGCCTGCCTGCTTCCTTGTAAGAATTAGCCCTCTAGATACAAGCTAGTTTCAGGAAGCAGGGGTTGGACTGGTGCCGTTTTTGCTCACCTGGATCTTCTGTGAAACATCTTTGTGCTCTGCATGCTGGGATCTGGTGCGTTCTACTGACTCTCCTTTGCATTGCCTATAAGCTGTTAAAGCCCTGGATTTGATTTGCATTTATTTGTGGTTCTTGTGAGTATCTGATTGCAGGATTACTGTATCTGAAAGGATTCATCTTCTGCTGTTCATGAAAACCACAGGAGGGCTGCTTTTGCCTTTATGGGAATGTACCAGCTGGTCTTTCATTGTGCTGGTATCATTTTCCCTGTCCTATTATTGGAGGTGTCTTTGATGACCTGATGGTTGTGATGATGTCTGTAGAGAAGATTCATATTGATCATTATTTGAGCTTTGTCTGGTTTTGTCTCAGTGCTGGAATACAACTCCTATAAATCCTCACTGTGTTTTTCAGAAACAAGCAATTGAGGCAGTAGGAGCATGTGCACAGTCTCGTGACATGATACTGCTGCTCCGGAAGGCAGAGTAGATGCTTAATTTAATTGGGAAACAGTAAACTCATGTGTTGCACAGTCTTTACTCCAGCACAGTGCTGAAAGCCAAAGGACCTTTCCCAGTGGCATACTGAGTCTAGGAGACTCTAAAAACAGCATGGAGGGGGTTTTGCTACCTGCATATTTCTCTGGGACCACGAAGAATCAGCCTGCGTGCTGTGGTTTGCCACAGTGGTAACTGAGATGCTCTCCAGCTTAATAAACTGGCCAGGATTGTAGTTGCTGGAGCTCAGACTTGCTAAGCTGCAAAGGTGCAAAAACATGAAGGAGGATGTTCCAACCTGTACCAACACGCAGCCCTGACTAATGGGAGAACCACAGTGCTTTAGTGTGAGCTCTTTAAGGCTCTGCCTCTTCTCTCCAACTGCTTAAGTAATAAATGCGGAGGACTTGTTTTCACTGCTAATAATTTTTTTTCAGCCAAGTAGTAACTAAGACATCTGAGCTATTCCAAGGTTCCAGGAAACAATTTAGGACTTCTTTTTGTTAACTAGAAGTAAGTGCTGCCTCCCAATGATTGTGAGGGAAAGAAAAAAGATGAAACAAATGGCTTTAGTTTACGTCAATTTTTTTTGTTGTTGGTTTGTTTCGTGTTTTGGTTTGGATTTTTTGCTTTTTTTTGTTTTGTTTATTTTGTTGTTGTTTAGTTTCTTGTTTTGTTATTGAATCAATTTTTAAATAGTTTCTAGTAGCCTGAATTTAATTTTAGACCTTCACTTTCAAGTCCTGCTTGTAAATCTCAAGAAAGGAAAAGAGGGGAAAAGAAAGCAGAAATTTGTGGTAGCATGATCTGATTTTAGATGTTGATCAAACTGTGAAAAGGAAATTTCCAGATGCCATTCTTTAATTGAATGTGAACTCTAGTGATTTGCTTGTAGTATAAAAACTGCAAGTACTGTTAGGATCACTTCTTCTGTGCGTGGTAAACGTGTGAGATTTTGCTTTGCTTTTGGCTCTGAAGTTTAACTGTGGAACAGCCTGGAACTCTTGAGTTTCCCCAGCCTCTGCTCTGCGCCAGTGCTGCTGCTCTGAAAATTCTTGCAACTTCATAGCTACTCTTTTTTAGAAAATGATAATTCGTTTCCCTTCTTAAAGTATCTGAACACTGTAATTTTATCTTGCTACTTGTATCTATTCCTGGTCTATCTCATGCGGGAAGTCTCTGGTCCCTGTGCCACAGGCTGTAAGGGGATTGATCTTTGCTTCTGGTGGTGCTTTAGCTTGGCTGGGTCTGTACTGGACTGGAATTGTGTCACCACTTGCTCCAGATACTCACATAGAATCTGTGGTGAGCCATTGGGACACACAGCTGTAAGGTATTGACTAAATGGTTTGCTGCTGCTTTGTATCTGCAGGTGCAGACAATTTCAAGTCATCACCATTCTCCCTCTCTTTGCACTTTTCCTTAATTCTGAAATTAAAGGCAGTGCTTCTGGATTTCCGTGAAAAAAACATGTGTGTCAGCTTATCTTGGCATAATGTGGTATTGAGTCACAATGATGGGGTTCATCCTGCTGCTGAAGTTATTCCAGGGAGAATGCAGTCCCTGTGTCCTACCCTTCCCTGCAGCTCTGCTGTGGCAGGAGGGTAGTTGTGCCTGGAACTGTGCAGGAAGCTGATTGTGTTCAAGAATTTATGCTGATGAAACTTGTTTTCTAACTAAATTGCATGTCATTCTATAAATAGAATGGGTATGTTTGACGTCTTACCCTGTTATAATAATTCTCAAAATTACTACATAAGAAGTACTGTTTTCAGCTGAGGGTTTCTGCCCATGCATGTCATTTCAAAATAATTTTCTTTTCAATCTCTGCTCTTTTAGCTTTCCTGTGCTGCACTATTTCCGTTTGGTTAAGTGGCTTCCCTGCTCTTTGTGTGTAGTTTCATTAAGAACTGGAGTGCCACCTGTCTCCTGACTCTGATCCTGACTCCTGAAGATTCTGTGCTCTTAAAATCCCTCTGTGTCTACAAGTGCCCACGCCCTCATTCTCCTATGTGAGACACTGAAGAATTTTTGGGTTCTGTAGTTTCCATAAAGAAATGCCAACCTCTGTGAACAGCTGGCCAAGCAAATGCTTGAGAAAATGCTCCTGGCATTGCCTGCTGAGTGTTCTGGTCAGCTGGAAGTCCTTCAGACAAAAAAAATTTAAAGCAAAGGAGCCATGGCTTCAGAGATGGTCCTGCCAGACCAGGCTTTGTCAGAAATAATGTCCTCACTGAAGCTGCTGTAGGGTTTTGGACAGCTTGGAGTTAGTTAATGGCCCTGAAGCAACTTTTTCTTTAGCACTTTCAGCCTTGATCCCAAGATTTTTCTGCATTGAACGTTCTTAAAATGCTGGAGAGAGTGATTGTGATAGTGAATTATGAAGTTATCATATGTGAGAACATTTTGGTAACACATGTGATGAGCATTTTGATCATCTGTTTGCTATCTTACACACACCAGAGTCATAAGCTCTTCTCACCTGTTTTCTACTGTCTCCTAACATAGCCAATAGTTGTATGTGCTGGAAATGTCTAGTGCAGAAGCAGTTCCTGGACTTTTGAATCACACTGACATCAATATTTTGATCTTTATTTGCTTCCTGGTTGACTTCTTGCATACAGATTGCAGTCCACTACTGAATGATTCTACCCAAGAGAATGGTAAAGCTGATGTGCAACTGAATTAATTGCATGAGATCTATGTATGCCACTCTGGGAAACGGAGAAATACAGGGGCTTGGTTTGTTTGCCAGATCTTTTCTGCATTTTGATAGAAATTGATGAAATAAGGCTGCAGAAAGGTCGAAGTACCTAGTAAGACTATAACGTTTGTGAATTTATATTCTGATCCTTAGCTGAAATGTATTTTGAATTGCATTTTATGTTAGCCTGAAACTTGAGAGAGATTTAAGACAAAGATTGCAAGGGCTTTTTGCTGTTTGTCCTGCGTGGCAGTGCAGCTTTCTCATGGCTGTGATGGAGAGGTGTGTTTCCCTTTGCGACTGTGCCTTTCAAGGCACTGCTGTGGCTGTAACGGGTAACACTGACTCGTACTGTTTATTTCCTCCTTTGATCTAATTTTTTCCCCTCTCTTTTGGGGATTTGTAACCAGAAACTGTTCTCCAGATGTGTGACAGCCAATAGAGGTGCATGTGCAATTTCAGAATGGCCCTGGGTGATTGCTACCAGCTTGTCCTCTTGGCAGCATAGGCAAAATTTGAGTTGGCAGGAAGGCAGAGCAGCCCCTGAGGCACTGCCATCCCTGAGTGACTCGATGTGCTGAGCTCCTTGGCCTCAGTAACAAGCAGCTGCAGTCCCAGAGCTGGAGTGTCTGGTTGTGCTTTGTGCCCAGCACTGTTGAGATGATGCAGAGCTAAAGAAAAAGGAGTGGTGGGGTAGAGCAGCTGCCATGCAAATTCTGCTCTTGCTCTCCGTACTGCCCAGAGGGCAGGTATCTGCAAGATTACCTCCCACAGCAGCACAGATGGGCAGTAGGGACTGTGTTGCTGGCAGTATGGCCATATGAGCAGCTGCACCAGACCACATGAAAGAGCCATTTAGCCTGTTTTGCTTTCTCTGGGCTTGGGACAGTCAAGTCTCTGTCCTCACGGTGCTCAAGTCACCATGCCCCTTCCTTCTCTACACTGAGCTGGTCTGCAGCAGAGGTGAAAGCCTGTGTCAGTAGCCTCAGTAACAAGCTCAGCAGAGTGCCACAAAAATAAAGGCTTCTGACAATCATGCTTTCTTGCTAATTGTATTTTATAGTTACTCCTATATGTTGTAGTGGCAGTACTGTTCTGGATACTTGAACTTTGTAAATACCTTTTCTGGGCATAGAACACAGGCAGCCCCCTGCCATCTATGGTCTTGAAAGTAATTGTTCTGTTTCACTGTGGGTCTGATGCCTGGGTGGTGGCATCATGAAGCTTTCCTTAATGACCTGTACTGATAATGGCCACTGTTCATAATGTTTAGTGAACTAAACTAGGCTTCACCACTGTGGAGAGCTGTCTGTTGAACTCTGTGAATGAGGATTGTGAAGAGTAGAAGGAGTAGGCAAGCTGATGGATATATCACAGATCAGTGTTATTTTGGATCCAGCCATCCAAATACATCTACAGCATCCCACCATCACAGACCTGCTGTAGCAGAGCTCTTGCCATGGATCTGTGAATGCCAAACTCATTAACTACAGACAAATAACATCTGAATAGTGTTTACCCTCCAGTGGGTGACAGGGATGGGTGTTCTGCTGGGAGGAACTTGTATGCTGGTGCTGCTCACACAGTCCCAAGAACATTTCTGTTTAAGTATTTTTGCATTTCAGTGTTCTCTTGCTGATCAAAGGCTTGTGCCTGGTGCAGATGTTTAGCATCCACATGCGAGTCCCAGGATGCTGCTGCACTGAGCAAACCTGTTACAGGAGAATGACCTGCACTCCCAGTTCCATGGTTTCATCCTTTTCCCGAATGTTTGAAAGCCATTGGGCTGTGCATCTGTTTCCCTTCCTCCCAGTGCTGCCAGCACAGTGTGATCCTAACGGGTACTACAGTGACAATTACAGACACTGTGTTTTCTGCAGACTGCCAGAGCCTGTTTGATCATCAAAACACAAATGACACCTGGCTGTTCAGATCTAGCATTGTAATCTGCCTCCCCAAGTGCACCATGTAGGGAGTACCAGAAGGCACAAGGCCCTTCTTGTGGAATGAAGGAACTTTGCCCAAAACACAATGTGTTTATTTTAAGCAGGTAGAAATTATCTGTGTGCAGTGATTCACAAATGGTCTCAACCAGTATAAACGCATGGACCATCCTTGTTATTCCACTCAATAATGAAAAATACATCTCATAAACCTCTTCTCTGTATAGAGAAAGAATAAAACTTTTTGTGCTTGTAAAATTCTAATCTTTACTGTGAACTGTACTCTGTGTTGCTGCTTCACAGACTGAATTAGAACTGTTAGCTGACAAAATAGTACTGATGTCTTTACCACTTGGTGACCTATAGGAAGGCTTGTGTTTGTCTCCAGGCTGTTTTTTGGTGTATGCTCTGAGAAGTCTTGTGCCTTTGTACAGTAAGGTGAAAAACTCAAGTGAAGGAATGAGAATTGATCTTTTGAGAGCTGCAAGAAAAAATAAAGTATTGCAGGTCTTTCCCTCTAAGGGAGCAAAACACTCCCTTTTTTAAATGAAGACTCTGTTTACATGTGCTAATTCCCTTTGGATTTTTGTGGGATGGAAAGGTCACTTTATATCTATCTAAGCTATGAAATAAATCAATTTTTAAATCAATTTCTAAAGTAGATTTAGTCAAAATGACTACTGTGGTGTGGCTTGGGCTTTGATGTGTGAAGGTGTCCCAAAAAGCTGCTAGAAAAGTCAATGCAGGGCGTTGCTGGAAATAAACTTACAGAAATTGTAGGGGAATTTTCTGTCCCATTCAATATGTCCACAGGGTGTTTTTTTTTCCCCTTGCCCAGTCCCAGCATGGCTTCCTCCTGGTGTTCCTACTGAAAGAATGGATCGCTGCGAGCAGATCAACAAAAGCAGTCATGCAGTTCACTTGAGCGGTCATGCATAAATATGAGCAGACTTTCTGCTGTTAAAACTGATGGGTAGCCTTCCCTGAAACCAGTTTTCCATAGGCTTCTTGTTCCTGCTACTTGGAGCTGTCTTGGTGATCTTGTCCCTGACAGACAGCCAGGTATTGGTGTTCCTGGGTAGTTGGGCTGGGGGATTCACAATGGGAAATAAATTTCTTGCTTTGAAAATGCCAAGGTAAGGACTGGTAAAAGCCACATGTTTCATTCTACTATTGCCTTGGAATTATTTTTTTCCAAGTGGTATACCAGGCAGAGCCCTTCCAGCTGTCACACCGACCCACACCCAAACCTGGCCTGTGCTCCTGCCTGTACACAGAGCATAAGCTCTCTGCCTTGTGCTCTTTGCAGACTTAGATGTGCATTTATTGTATAACACAAAGTGGGAACTAACACAAAATGGGAAGTGCCACACAATGGAAATCTGGTTAGAGGTGGAAGTTCAGTGGGCCTCCTGCTAGAACAGAAGTAGAGGAAGGTACCAGTCCTCGTGATATGGAGTGCCTGGTTAACACCTACAAGGGATTAATGCTTTTCATGCAGTCCTCTTGAATAAGTCAGGTCTTTGGGGAGATTTGAGATGGGTAGTTATAATCTTGGTGTATACTTCAGAGGATATACACCTCTGAAGGGATGGGCTGTGTTAAGTTTAAGAAAGTGCTGCTGGCAAGAAACAGGGCAGCAGGTGACTGTTCATGTAATGTGTTTCTTGGATGTTTGATTTGGAGTCATAGAATAGTATGAATAATTGATCTGTGCCAACATCAACAGCATACCTCATAATTATTTAATTAAAAGAAAAGGCTGATGCTTCTGAAATCATGGGTTACTGGGTACATTTCAGAAAGTGGTATTCCTAACCGGTGACTTCAGCAAGTATCAATAGTGTACTCTGCTGTTCAGTAGTTCATCAGTATTCTGAAAATAAGTCTAAAGCCACTGCTAATGTTGATTCAGCAGAGAAGCAGGCCATGCTGAGACAAATACAAAACCATGGCTGGAAACGGCAGGAATGTTGGGATTTTCTTGCTTGAATATTCTGAATAGTATGTAAGTTTTTGGCAGAATGGGGGAGGTAATGAACTTTTCCTTAGAGGTTTTGGAGAAATTATTAAATGGTGATTAAGAAAGATATGAACTTACGCTCAGAACAGTCAGATAATTGACTCTTAGTGAGTGATACGATCTTTGCAGCCTGATTTCTGTAGCTCCTCTGTATGCTGTAAAACGGGTCCAGTGAAATTACATCCATCTGATACAGGCAAGTTTGGACTTCTGTGTGCCAGAGATGCTGATTTTTCACTGATTGTGCCTCACCAAAGCAGTGACCCTGAAGAAGGGGGAAGAGGTGGGGGGAAATATCAAATTGATATTTTAAAACAAACAAAGTTAAAAACTGCTCAAGGACTCAAGAAAAGATGCCTTGTACTGAGACACTGACAGGATCAATCTGTTGATTGCCAAAAAAGCTATTGAGAGGTGACTTGGTTAAAACATGTGCATAATTGACTCTGAGGAGCTCCTCTTTAATCCAGCAGAGAAGGAATTAATGGCTCAAGGCAGAAGACAAACAAATAAGAAATTAGTCTGGCCTCACTGCCAGAAAGAATGATGGAGCCATTGTAGCAAACTACTAGCAGAGTAGTGAACTTACGTTCTGACCTCCAAAGGCCTTTAGTCTGGATGCCATAAACCACCACATTTCACAGAACCACTTAATGGGCTTTATGGAGGTGTGAGTGGATAAAATGGAACAGTGCCTGTGTGTTAGGCAGGAAATCAGAGCGGCTGTACCTTAAATTATGTGACTCTGACTAGTCCTGATGCAATTGATTACTGTTTTTCTATGCTTTAGAAATAACCCCAAGACCAATTCAGTCATGTTCATCATCCCTGTTTGTTCTTTTCCTTCCAAACTTTGTCTAGATGTTTTATGCACCATAAATGGTACATCCTGGATGTAAAGAATATTTTTCATGACAGGACTGTCAACTTTAGGTTTGTACTTCAAATATCTCCTGAAAATGAATCTTCTTTATTTTTTTTTATATTTCTTAGAATTATCAGTGTAATGGTAAAATAAATAGTGTATTTCACCTGTCTTGCAATATTTATTTTATTGAATAAATCTTCTAGGAGAGTAGAGTTTTTTTAAGCATTTAGTGTGTAAACCCATGTACTCTAAGGAATAATGTTAAATTCCAATGGCGTTTAAGTAATTCAGTTTCACAATCTTCTCTTGCATTCAATGTGAAAATCCTATACAAGAAGTAAATCTGTTGAATGTTGTAATTTAGCCTCTGGTTGTTTCAGAATAACTTGTGATTGTTTACAGGCTGAAAACTAAAGAATTTTACAAGGCAGGGGAATCACTGAGCTCATTTAGTCTGATGCTGTGTAAAGCAAGGCAGTGGCCTTTCTTGAATTTAAGCTAAACATTCAAGTTGAGACTGAATGTTAACAAAGAGAAGAGTTGCAAGTGATGGAGAGCTTGCCCTACTAAATACATTTCAAAATACCTTTGAGAAAAGGAGCTTGAAAAACAGACCTTGGTCTGCTCAGGCCAGAAATATGCAATTAGCAAATTATTAACCTTGTTTTGAATGGTTTAAGTAACGTGGTACTTGTTCTGTTTCACTTCTGATTGACTATATAAAAGCCACCATCAGCAGTCTCTGCTGTGTGCTGGATTGCAAAATCTGCTAATTAACACATTAGTTTCATATTGCTGCTGCCAATGTTTGCATTGAAGAACGTGGCTTTTTTTGGCCATATGGATGGGTGGGAATATCAAGATCGTGTTATGGCTCTGTGCTCATTCATGTGTGATGCTTTGTACTCAGTTTTTCCCAAGACATCTAATCAGGCTTGGGGCTGAGCAGTGCCTTTTTGGAGAATCTTTAACTGAAAGGTCAAAATAAGCACAAGGCCCAGAGACAAGTCTTGCTGTCACTCTTCCCAGCCGCCCCCCCGCCCTCCTTTGTGTGTGTCTCTCTCCACTATACATATGTAGGAGTCCTTCACCCAGCACATTCATCTGGTATTTCTTTCCTGAGACTAGGGGCTTTTAAGTGCCACTCACATCTTCCCAAACAGAACACAACTCTGCCAGCTGGATCTCCCTGAGGCTGAGGGGGGATGATTTGTGGTGTGGGAGCCCCTGGCACTCACCTGCCCATGGGGCTGCTGGCTTTGCACCATCGCTGTGCCCTGTCAGCTGCCTGGCATCTCTGTGTCTCAATTAACCACGTGCAGGTAGATCAGGATTTTACCCTAAAGGCAGTATTTGCTTGGGGACTGGTATCTGGTGGTTCTTCAAGGGAGTGGGAAGGAAAATGTGCTTTACAGTGGTCTCAAAGTGAGGGTCCATGATGCCATGGATGCTGAAGACTTGGATTTGCAGTCCAGATTGGGTCTGACATAAGTAAATTTGTTCACACTTACCCTCTGCTGCCTCCCATCCCTGCACTGAAAGCGTTACCAGGAAACTCTCTGTGGGAGAGCATAACCATCAGGAGGGGGAGATGGTAAAATCTGGGTATTTATTCCGGCTCTCAGGGTGCATCTGAGGAAGATGCCTTTGTTTTATTGAATGAGAGATATTTTATGGTATTGATGGGCTTGTGTCTGTTGTAAGAGCATTTGAGGCAGTCAGCTATTTTGCTTTTACTGTCACTGTTTCAGCCCTGCTTGGTTTCTCCTTTCCCTTACTCGCCAAGTGCAACTGAAAATGAGGTACTGAAGCAGCCCATCTAGTTTTTTGTATGCAATCTAGCAAATATTAGTGCTGGAAACTGGGCTCTTACTGCTGTTTGTCTGGTAACATTACCCTCTGTTGTTTCCTTGTGCTGCTTTTGAAAAATGCTGGTTTGGTTTCTGTTTGAGAGGTGATTGGCCCATAAATGTATTCTAACCCACCTAATAATTCTTCTCTCAAAGCTTTCATCAGTTTTTTTCTGTTATATAGTTTTAAAAGAAAAAAAAAAAAACCCAAATGCCTTCATTTCCCCTTGGAAACAGCAGTCGTCTTGTTCTGCTGAGCTGAGTGCTGCTCATACTGATCACTGCTGTTCCCTTTGTCTTCGTTTATTTTAGAGTTAAGTTATAAGCTGTTTAAGACTAGGCTATTTTTGTTCTGTATTTTTACAGGATCTTTTACATGGGTCTTCTAAACACTAAAATAAACACTGAAATAAATGTTCTTCAAGGCAAAAGTACCATCTGTATCAGGGCAAGATGGTCATTGCTCTAAAGATGAAGTTTTGTGGGTTTATTCTGATAAACCATTTTGGCAAGCACATGCCTGTACAGAGGAGTGCCTATGTTAGGGCTGGGCTTATGACCATCTTCCGTCTGTATGTTGGATTGCCCTTTGTCAGGCAGATGCCTTAGGATCCCACCTTCTCCCTCCTTCCCTCTTTTGACAGTAGCTGTGGTGCTCAGCAGGGGCTCCCTGGCTGTGTTTGCTTTAGCTGGAGAGGTGTTTGCCTTCACTGCAGAATTCCAGTTTCCAGCTGCCAGGAAACCTGGAGCACTTCTGTTGATTTATTAGGGCACAGTGTACCTCAGGAATGCCTTTGCTAAGGAGCTGGGAGTGATGGAGGGGATCCTGCCTGTTGCAGTGTGAAGTGTTCTTGTTTCTCTCTACAGGAGAACCAAGCAGGAATCTTCCTAAAGCAAGGAAGGGAAAATTGCTCAATCGTCTGACTGCTTTGGAGAGTGTCAAAGTGAGAGTCAGGTTGCCCTGGCACAGAAGTAAGGAGGTGAATGATAGCTGCAATTTTAAGTGAGATTTTTGGGGGAGATGATACTGTGGATTGCCTCACCAGAGGGTTTGTATGCATTTGGTTGGTGTTAAGAGCTGGCATTCCTGAGCCACTGACTAGGGGGTTTTTATGAGACTTGGCTTTGGGCCATCTAAATCTTTTGCACTTGGAAGAAGCAAGTTTCAACCTCTTTGGATTTGCAAACTTCTAAACCTTTTACAGTATGGATAGAACAATGGATTTGGCTTTTTAATTAGCTTTGGAGATAGCAAAAGTCTATGGACTACAAGTTTAAAAACCACTGATGTGAGCATATCTTCCTGTAGTGAGTTCAGTAAAACACCTTCATCTCTCTAATGTGTTGCAGCCATTTGATGTAACCCCTTTTCTTTGCTTGTATTGCATGCACGCACAAATACACATTTCTGGGCTTTTTTTTTTCATTTGAGATTTTCGAGGCTGTTGCCCCAGGTGATTGAAACCAACACCGAGGAAAATGTTTGCTGTTTGTACAGGGTGGGGTGGTCAGCTGGTCACTTTGTGTTGATCAAGTGTTTGGTAGTTGCAGAGTAGGTTGTGTTTATAGGGCATTGGTGCTGAGAAGGAATTTCCTTTCCTGGCTGAGGTAGAAAGGCTGTCCATGTACAGCTTTATTCCTTTGCTTTAGCATTCCTTGAGGTTGTTTCCCTATTTTACAAATGTATCTTTTGAGAACTGCCAGGAAAATGTCTCTCTCAAATGGAAATGGAAACTTCTGAGCTCACAGGAATGAAAACCTTTGGGTCTGTGCTCACTGAGTGAAAAGAGGATTACCAACCAGCCATTCTCCAGTGTGCAAAGCAGTGGAGCAAAGTCTGCAGAGACCCTCTGAAAGTTATTGGCTTTCCCAAGGAAGGGTGCTTGTGAATAGAATTGAATAAGGTTGCTTGCGTCCCTCTTGGCTTCCTTGCTGCAAGTACAGAAAGCAGTAAAACTTGGAACTCAGTAGATGCCTGAATAAAATGGGATTTTTTTTTTTTTAAGTAGATGCCTTGTGAACAGGTCTAGAGCCAGTGTTCCAGCATTACTGTAAGAGAATTAATGGGTTTGTGACTGCATTTAGGCCTGAAAATGCAGGGAGGCAATGCTGATTTTTCCAGAACTGCTTGAAGGGTTCAGAAATGAGGATGGTGTGTTGGAGCAGATGCAGATGGCTTATTTTCACTGGGGACTGTTAAACCTGCCAAAGTGTAAACTGCATCTTAACAGGAAGATGTGAGACAAGGCCTGCACATCTCTCCCTCCTAATTACTACGGCTCAGCTGCTGCTGTCTCTTATGCTTACACATCTGAAAGGTGACAATGACAATGTCTTGAATAGCAAAGCAATAGCAAGAAGGTTGGTTTTTTGTGGTGTTTTTTTGTTTTGTTTTTTTCTGTAGTCTGGAACAAAGAAATTATTCAACCAATAGTCAAAAATACCCCTATGAAAAATCTTTCTCCCAGAAACTGCATCTGTTATTCCAGAAGATAATCAGAATTTCTGTAGATCTTGATGGCTTGTTTCCTGAGTGACTACAGGTAAAGCAGCAACCAACTTTCTCCTCTTTCCCACACTGACAGCCTCAGGAATGTTCACCACAGCAGTGGGACTTCCATTTTTGCTGTCCCTGCAGTTCTGCACTGGGTTACCTCTGTGCACGTAACGTTTTTCAAGAAGCTGGAAAGCTCTTCTCACCTGTTCCGGCAAAAATCTCCTGTAACGTTTTCACAGCAGTTAACTTTGAATGGAAAAACCCAGACTTTCAGATCCTCATCATTCATGGCATGCAAAAGGTGAGGTAGTTTTTATGACCTCCCCTTAGAGGAAGAGATACTTAGTGGGAAAGATGATACTGTGGTTGTGATTGCGTTGCAGTGGTACAGCAAGAGTGGAGGCAGTGACACCTCCCAGTTGGGCTGCATGTGATGGCTGGATTTGGTGTTTCTCCCTGAAAATCTGTTTTAGGTCATGGTCTCTCATGCAGTCTTGCTGGTCAGTTATAAATGTGTTCAATCTTCTCTCACCCATGATCCCACTCTGTTTCATTGTATCCCTGTAAATCAGGTTTAAGAAACAGCTTTGTGGAAGTTTGTCTTCCTGCCTTCCCACCTGTTCTGTTTAGCTCAGGAGAACATGCTGCCAGGGCAGGATGGGCTCTGATCGGACACTGCATGGGCTGATGGGGCTCCTCTTCTCTGGGGAAAAACACACAGCAGAAAAAAAGGCAAAGCAATGCTAAAAACTACAGATTTTTTTTTTTTTTAGGTGAGAGGAGAATGTCCTTCTTCAAAGCCAGTTCACAAATAGAGGATAAAAGCTGAAGCAAGAGGAGGCCTGTCCATTTGTATCAGCCTGGGAAATGGTAGATTTCTCTCTTGAGGCTTTTGCCTCGGGCATCTTGCCAAAAGACATCTAGTCTCTATTCACTTCAAACACTTACAGTTCCTAAGCCCGAAATGTGCAGAAAGCTCATGAACTGTGATCAGCAGAAGGCCAGAAAGCATGACCTGGTGCTTCATAAAAATCAATGAATTGAAGAGCTGTGGCTGATGCTTTGGAAGTGTGAGCAGCACCTGCTGTGCAATGTGAACCTAAACAGCACCAAAGGGTAATCAGCTCAAACATGGATCTAACCTGTATTTATGGTAGGAAAGTATCCTGGAATCTGTGCTGAAAATTAGAATTTGCATTTGGGAAGTGTTTTGGCAAACACATGCAATTACTTTCTTCATGGATCCTATGTATGGGCTTTAATTCTTCAGAGCACAAAAATTTCAAGATAAATTTTACTTTGGAGCTAAAAGGCACATTTTTAGCAAAGGCCGTGCAAGCAGTGTTGGGACAAACTCCAGGTCTTTGGTGTTCCTGAAGAAACACAAACAACTGCAGAGAAGGGTATAGCTCAGATCCTTTTGCCAGCATGCTTAGCAGGCAGCCCTGTACCAGATCGGGTTCAGGCTTCGACAAGTGACCTCTGTCACTGAACAGGAACATAAAGAGCCTCAGTGAGCTGAACTAGGCTTTTGCCTGTCTGCTCTGGAGAGAGAGTAACCTCAGTGTTGCCTTCCCTCCCTCCCTCAGTGTGTCTGTGAAAATACAAACTTGATTTAGATGCCGAAAAAAGACATTTGAAAAGTACACATAGCTCTCCTGTGTCCCACCTTCTGTAAAATATGGGTTATGGTTGGTTCCTGTATATGGCACTCATAATTTTACAGAAGAGAAAATGGCACCACTGCAACTATCCACACAACACTTAATACAGTGAAGTCTTAGTCTGTGCTAGGACTCCAGAGTGCTATTCTGGGCATTATGAACCCGATTATATTACACATAGAGCTCAGATGGCTCAGAGCCACACTCAGGATATTAACTGTTTCTATTAAGCTTTGCATTTAGAGATCCTTCTGTCAGAGGAGGGGGCAATGCTGGACGAGCTGGCATTCCCACAGCAGAACAATGTGTGTGAGTATGGTTAGGGAGTGTTTTGTATTTCATTTGCACAAGGGGTAACCCGAGTTCTGGAGCTTGCTAACTTATGGATGATCAGTATAATAATCTTTTCAATGTACTAGTTTTGTAGCTGCAGGTGTTGTGGATGACTGTACATCTACTTACTGATGTAGATGTACAGGAGTGCAGGAGAAACCTTACAAAGTGCTATAAAAGGGGAAATCTATACGTAGTATATCATCTGGCAGAGAATGTGATAAAGTGGCATTGACTGTGATTACTTGTGATTCTTAACAGCCTGTTCCCCTGAAAGAGTGTTTTTAAGACTTGGTTTAGTTAGTGATGAAGGTGGCTTTAGGAATAATGAAGGTTCTTCCACTTCTCTTTGAAAAAAAAAAAAAAGGTTTCTTTTCATGGTTTTGTTTTGTGCTGTTCCAGATTTTGTAAAAACGAACACCCTAAAAGTCCAAACAACAACAATAATAAAAGAAACCCTTTGTCCAAACAAAGTTGATGAGTTTGCATACACATTGTCTGCCAGGTGGGAACTGTGCAGCTCTTCCTTCCCTCATCACCCTGCAAGTGCAGGAAGAGATAAGAGGAATTTATTTAATCCTGCCCTCACACTGGCTGAATTTGAAGCACACTACCAGGCAGGTATGCTGAATTTGGAGCCTAAATTGCTGTCTTGGGTAGGAAAAGGGGGCAGAGAGTATGGCTGTTAGGGATATGAAGCACTGGGATAATGCTAGTGGGAGAAGAGGGGTGCTGCACATGGTAGCACATGCTGTTGGGAAAACAGCCTCTCATCTTGCCTTTGAGGTAATGAGAATTTGCCTTTGCAGGGCTTGGGGTTAAACCCTCTTCCCGGTAACACTGCAGTTTGCAGCTCCTTTCTCTGTACTGAGGGAGATACAGCTGTTGAGCAGGGACTGGCTACTGTGCAGCGAAGTTATTCTTTGTAGGAGACAGAAACAAGTGGATGGAGGTATCCATGAGCCATGTGGATCCATGTGCCACTGTTCTGTTCATGCTTTGGCTGATAAAGAGGGGTTGAGTTGCATGTTTTATTGAAGAATATCTCCTTCCTCAGAAAGCAAACAGCTGATATCTTGACCTTGCAAATGTTTGGACATATTTACCTTTTGAAAGCACTGCTCTCCAAATGCGGGTCTATAGTGCAATAAATGCATGTGATGACCTTGGTCTTCCTGAGCCTTCTTGGCTACATTTTTTGTCTTGGATGCCAGTGACCCTGAGATCTGCACATTTCCCTCTGCTGTTTTGTGTTTAAAATGAAGAACAAACTGTAACGTGTGGAAGCAGTTTGTATGACGGAACCCATCAAAGTAAACTTTAGGAGATGGTGGTGGTGGTTGAAAGAGCTTGGCTGAAACCTGGTAATTGAGCTGGATATAATGAAAAGGGCAGCCAGGAAGGGACTGAATGGAAATCAGTCCCCAAAATAAATATTGCATGAGTGAGGCATGAAGAGATAGAGTCTCGTCAAATCAGATTCTGTGCCTGAGCCTTCCTCCAGAATTTCCTGCAATTTAGACAAATGACCAACTTCAGATTTTTAAGTGGTGTTTGTGCTGAACACTTGCAGGCGCGCGTTCCCATCCAGCTGCTGAGCAGAAATCCTTGTTCTTCAGTCTTGCTCTGCGCTTCTTTGTGGCAGCAGCATTGGCAATAGGAGCCCCCCCGGCCCAGGATGGGTTTTTCAGTGGAAGAAGGCAGCGCGGGCAGGCAGACATTATCCCGTGCCGGAAGGAGGGACCCGGGCTCCCTGGGGAGGAGGACGGGGAGCGAGTGATTCATTGCAGCTGGCTGCAGCTCGGCTCGCTCTCTCTTTGCCCTGGGTGCCAGGGAGTGACAGCTTGTGGGCAGCAGGCCAAGCTCTGAAAAGAGGAGTGTGTGAGGCCTTTAGCTTTCTCATGCTTTATCAAGCTGCAAAGAATAGCTCGATATTCAGCCAGCGTTGGTGCAGGTCAGGAGAATGGAAATGCGAACTTAACTCCTGACATGCTGGCTGATGGCTGACCGCAAGCTCCGCGCCCACCAGGGCGGCTTTGTACCGCAGCATGTGGGGCCAAAGGAGCAAAAGTGCCTTGGTGACACGGTAAAGATAACTTTTTGTTAAGTGGGCAGCCTCTGAGACCTGCAGGGAGAGCGCAAAGATGAAAAGAGGGCTTTCCTCTTGTGGCTTGCTGTCTGTGTGCTGGTGGAGGATGGAAACGCTGGGAAGGAGAGCTGCAGGAATGAATGACGAGCGTGCTGGGAAAGCGAGAGGTGGACGAGGGGCAGGTCTGTCCCCTCGCTGCTGGCACAGCACCGGGGCTGTGGTGTCAGTGAGGGAGCAGGGCAGAGCCGTGTCCCGGGATGTCCCCGTGTGCCGAGGTCCTGCCAGCCTGTGCTCAGGGCTGCCCGCCGGCGCGCAGGGAGTTAAGCTCCTCATCGCCCGGGGGTGAGCCTGCTTGGGGGTGTTGAGCTCCATTCCCACGGCTTTTCCTTTCTGAGGGCTGGGGGAGGGATCGCCTGGAACAAGTTAAATGCCTGGAGGCTGGAAAACAGCACCCCGGCCCCTCCGGCCTTGTGTTGGTCTGGGAGGGCTCTGCGCTTCACGGCAGGCTGGGCAGGGGCTGCCAGCCAAGGCCGGGGTCTGTCCCTGCTGGCAACAGCCTGCGTTATTTCTCTCCTTTAGGCGAAGAGAGATGGCTTTGCAGGCAGTGGAGTGACTGCCTGGGAACTGAAATAACAGAATTCTCAGCTGGAAGGACATAAAGTAGGAATGAAGCCCGAGCGGTCCTATGGGCAGATCACAGCACAGGTTAACACAAAGGTTTTGTGGCTGAGGGAGAGCAGCAATGCTGGGTTCCCTGCAACACATGCACCTTTCTCAAAGGCATAAGGCAGCAGAGTCCTTCCTCCCGATGCTGACTCTGCCTTCTCCTCCTGCATCACTTTGAGTTGCTGAGTTGAGGTGTTTGAAGCCCTGAGGAGCAGGAAAAGAGCAGGTCTGAGAGGCTGGGTAAGGGAGTTATTGGGTGCTCAGAGCACAGCCTGCAGTTGCCTGTGAGCTTAAATCCCATCTTCTTCCATCAGCTGTGCAGGGGTCTGGGAGAGCAAGACAGCTCTGCCACATCCCAGTCTGCTGTGGAGCTGAGTGTATCTGTGTGAGGGACTAATCCCGGCCAGCAGCTATCTCCCACCAGAGGGAGAAGGGAGTTTGCATACTTGTTCAGCCCCTAGAAACACTCTGAAGTCCCCTCTGAGGTCTAAGGTGTGCAGTCCCTATTCTCAACAGCTTTTTAATTCAAGGCAGGGTGAACTGATGTGACCCAGCAGCAGCATAAAGGAGAGATGAGCTGTAGGCTTGGAGTGCAGTTACACAATTTGATTCTGCTGGGCTGTGTTTGTGCTGTATAGACCAGGTTATGTCTAAGGGCCAGCAAAGGTGTGGTTAGAGACTGGATTTTTGTTTGTGCATTGGATATCTGGCCTTGCATCTGCACCTGATCTTCTTTGCAAAGAGTGAAGTACTGTGATCCTCCCACTTGCTATGCTGGCTCCTGCAGCAGCAGGATCTGGAGGGGAGAGGGTTTGAGAAGCAGTATTGCCTGTGTGAGCAGAGGCTTTGTGTAGCTTTGGTTAGCACCCACATACAGACCTTAGTGATGAAACAACAGGGTGCAAATATTCTGCAAATACCAGACTCGTGGTGGATCTTGTTGTTGATTGTTAATGCCAAAATTCTAATAAAGACTGGTTGGTAGACAGAATCCCTTGTATCTTTTCTGCAGCCAGGCACCTAATGGTGTTCTGCAGCTCTATCCATTTATTCACCCAGCACTGGGAAATGTGGCTGGAGTGGGAGCTGGGATCCCAGGCTGATCTGAGCCCTGTGCAAGGCAGATCTGCAGTGGATACACAAAGAGAAACTCGCTGCGAGGTAGCTTGGGACCCAGGTGCAGCGAAGGCACCAGCGAGAGCTGGCTCCCCTGCAGGGACAGGGGGTGTGTTCCCATTGTGCCTGTTCTGGTTTGCTCCTGTCTAACCTCTTCTCATTATTCTCGCCTTGAGCTGTCTCAGCCCGAAGGCAAAGCGCTTCGGAAAGCTCTGTGGGCTTTCCCTTGAGAGATGTGGGGTCCTTGGAGAGTGGCTGTTAAAGGGAAGCACTGCAGTGGGCTGAATTGAGGCTGTTTCAGGCTGCACAGCTCTGAGCTAATCTCCCAGAGGCAGAGACATTACTCACCAATCAGGAATGTGTCTGTATTTTTCCTAATGAGAACAAAACATTTTATCCCTGTTCATTAGCAGAGAGTTAGCGTGTGCAGTTGCTATGCCAACAGACTCCTCTCCTCTGCAGACACACTGGGGGTGTCCTCCATGCCATGGTTAGAAGGGTGAACAGGAAGGCTGGTTCTGGCAAGAAAAAGATCCCATTGTTTTCCCAGGGCTGCCTGGACTTTGTGCAGCTGGCCAGACCATGCCTTCTCGGGGGAAGGGAACCACAGCGGGAGTCAAGTGCAACAGATTTAATTTATTGGAAAAGTAGTCTTTGCATTTCATGCTCTGTTGTTTTTTCCAGCTTGAGGCACACTCTTCAATAAGAGAAATGAAGGTGTCTCAACGTTCTCAAGAGTCCAGATGGTAAGCAAAATGTGCCAGGAGTCAGCACTGGGATGCCCATGGACTGCTGCAGCCCACTGGGCTCCTCCGTGTTCCTGATCATCTCCGTGTGTGTGGCCACTGTCATGCTGGGCAGCCTCTGGATGCTGCTGCGTGACGAACCCACCTGACCAACTGTACCACCTGTGATTAGCTGGACGAGTTCTCCAGGCACGTGGTCTACTGGAAAGAGTGAGTGGCTGTATATGGGAGTGTTCACTTGTTCTCTTTGCAAAGGAAACATTCTCTTTCTGCAGGGAAATCCTGTGGAGGATGAATGACATCTCTTCAATGGAAGCTCTGTCCTCTGGAGTTCTGTTGTAAGCACATGTGTTTACTCCAGATGTTGCCTATTTGCTTGTCATTTTTTTCTTTGTTGCCCCAACTTTCTTGAGCGAGTAATTGGGAATTATGGGTTGCAGTGCTACCAAAGTCAGGCCACTGTACACCCTTTGCAAGTCTTCTTGGCACCTCTAGTGATGCACTTTAAATATGAAAACTAACTTTTAAACTTTGAATTTTCTGTGGAAGGGAATGAATTTAACCTACAGACAGAAACAAACCAAAAAAAACCAAAACAAAACCGTGACTTTCTGATAGTGATCTGTAAGTAGAAAAGGGGCAGTGAGTGTTGCCAAATCTGAAGACAGACTCCTGGAACAGGAGTGACGTTCATCTCTGTCAATCACCATGGAGTGTGATGAGCTGCTTTGTGCTGGCTGAGCTTTGTGGTGTTGACAGCTATAGACCCTTGAAGAAATGTCTCCCTGAAACTGAATTCTTTCAGGCTCTTCCTATTAAACAGGATAGTTACGACTCCTGTCAGTTTCTCTGGCAAAGCACTCTGTAGGTGAATACATGGAATTTGAATATGGGAATTTGAATATGAAATGTAGGGTGGTACAACAGAGATCCCAGACTGAATGAGTTGCTGGAGATCTGCAAATCTGCATGAACTTCTGGCTGGGAAATGAAACCCTGACACCTGGATACTAGGAGCTGACTCACTGACTTTTGCACTGGAGAGATGAGTGTCACGTTAGAGCACTGGGAGTACTGGAGCTCCTCGTCAGAAGGATGTCTGCTTGTTGGATTTGCAGCTCTAACATCAGGAGAAAGACAACCAGCAGAAATAAAAACAATGAACAAAATGAGACAGCAACCCCCAGCCCAGACCTCTCTCGGGTGCAGCCTGTGTGTTTCAGTTTGGTAGTAGACCTGGATGAAACTCTTAGATAATAAAGAGCAAGTTTTCAGAAAATCTCTTTCAATCTGAAGCATCCAAGAATAAATCCTGAATACATATAACAAGTATACAAAGATTGGAGAGTTTGGTTGCCTCAGCTTTGCATTGCTCTCGGTTGTACCAGTAAAACCACTAAATCAAAGCTGTTTGAAATAGGGAATGAGTAAGTACTTGAGATTACTTGAATTCAGGCCAGTCTCTTCTGGAGCCATGCTTTCAGGGTACATAAAAAAATACAAGACTGTAAGGAGGCCAGAGGAGTGTATGTTGTATTCTTTGAGATACTGAGGTGATTCTGTCCAGATCCTATTGAAAAAGTGCCCCAGCACTAGTGCACTAGAGGACATGCTTTTTAGTACCTTTAAGTGTGAAAGATCATGTCTGAACAAACTAACTTCTGAAATGTGAGTTACGGTTATTATCTGAGTCGCGCTCGACTTCATTCCTGTGCAGCCGGAGTAGCAACTTGGTGTTACCTAGGAGAGTGCTACTTATTCCCTCCTCTTCCCTCCCCTCCCCTTTAAGCAGTTCAGGGACTGATTTTCTGCCCTATTTTCTGTGTACCAGTTTTTAAGAGTAAATATAAACATACAACTGCAGTGTTGTGTACAAGAATTCTTCAGGAGAAACATTCACCTTTGCCTCTGGAAACAGTTCAGGTGCTCATAGAACCTTGGGAGCAGGGTTCCTTGTTTTTATCAGAACCAGTTATGGGCCATTTGTGGGGTGAGGTTTTCCTTCTAACGCTTAGAATGTGGTTCAAAACCCTAATTGTGGGGTAGATTTATATTTTTAAGAAGCTGTTAGTACTGAGTATTGTAACTCTAGGTTATATATTGTTCTGTTGGGTTTTGATGGCCTCCGTTCTCTTTTTTAATTCCAATTATACTTCTACATATCTGCATCTTGAAAAAAAAACATTTATTTGACTCTTAATAGAAAAACTGGCAAAGGACAGAATAAAGCCAGGAAAGTTATTTCAGCCTGACAGGAAGGTTTAGGTTGCTTAGTCAGCTAAGCATGTATTATTAACAAAGTTCTATATCTCATAAAGAATGTGGGAAGCAATTAGGATTACTGCATTTGTGGAAGAAATCACTCAGGATTTTTGGGAGTCGTGATACAAACAGTCTCCAAACCCAAATATTCTTATATGACTCTGCAGGAGAACAAGGTCTGGTAACAGTATTGTTCTGTGTAGCATCAGGAAATCTATAAATACTATGCCTATGCTTGAGGAAGAACTGCTGGATTGAAATGTTCATGAAGAACGTATGACAGAATAAAGCTCTGGCACACTATCTTGTGAGGGATCTACCCTACATCAGGGCAGGCTAATTCAAACATAAGTTTATTTGTATTTTCAAAGAACTAACAGGGATAGAATTTTTTTTAAAAATACACCCTGTTCTGATGGAAGAAGGGTGCAGCTGAATGCTGTGGCTTGCAGGAAAACTTGCTTTTGAACAAACTCAGTTTAAGGAGTTAGACTGAATATTTTAACACAGAACTCCCAGACAGGCAATTCACTATAGAAGTGGGGAATCCCTGCCGTATTTGATAACCATCATACTACTTCCTCCAGCTCTTATGGAAGTTGAGTTTTCTACAGCTTTAGGAAAACCATTGCCATCTTAATAGAGGTATCTTCAGTTTTTAGAAGAGGAACAGCAGCAAGAGTGAACAGAGGTGAGTGTTACCTTCCATACAAAGCGTGACAGAATAAATTTGGATTCTTCCACCTGAAAAACAATAAACTTCTTGCCACAGGATGTTGTGAATGCCAATTATCTGTGTGTATGTGAGGACATGGGGCAGGTCCATAGAAGAAGGAGCTGTTGAAGGTTACTAAATGCATAGAAACCACCTTTATCCCAAGAAGTCCCTGAGCTGTTCATTGTTGAAGCCTGGAAGAATATTCAGGGAGGTAAATTTCTACTATGTGTTTGCTTCAGTCTGATGTTTCAGGCCACAGCCAGACAAATGCAGCCTGGTTTGTCAGCATGGAGTGGGAGGGGGGTGCTAATAAGACTGGTAAAAAAAGAGACTGGCACAGCTTGTGTTGTAGGTTGGTTCTGTGCTGCTTGTGATGTACAGCATGCACCTCTTGCTTGCTGGAGGCACTGCCTTGGGCTGCTGGAGTCTGCAGGCTGTTGACTTGAATTTGAAGAGAGGCGGAGAGTGTATTTCTAGAAACTGCACAGGTAGGATAAGTGGTGGGAAGATGAATATTGTAAGCAGAGAAGCTTACTTTCCCCTTTTCTCTGTGGCAAATGCTCTTCCTGCTATTAAGGGATGGTAGGTTTTATTGAGACACAGCGACTGCCTTACTGCTGATAGCCTACATATTATTTGTGTTAATTTCCCTCCTTTGAAAGGGTGTTTCTTACTTTGTAATGGACTCTTATTTGATTTGAGCTAAAATGGGTGATAAGCTGATGCATGAACAGTAAAGCTTCTGTTCCAAAGCTTTTTCAAACTAAAAATGTCATGGCCTACGTGAGGTTCATACTCTTCAGAAGTACTCAAAACACTGGTCCTATTTTAGGTCCTGTCTAAACATTTAAAAATAACTCGAAAACAGGGCTCACTTCTAGATGCTTCACTCTTGAATGTCAGCTCTTGCACTTGGTTTTAGATGCTTACCCAAATGTGCAGAGGGCACAATACAGAACAGCCCTAGTTGTTCCTTTGAATTTTAATTTCAGAAAGAAGAGAACAGTATCGGGCTATCTATTGTTTTCTCTCTAGAGACATGGTCTCTCCTTTTAGGCAGTATCCTTTTGAGTTTTGGGAAGGGGAGGGGTGTTTAAAACTTTTTTGTTGACTGACTTTGCTGCTGTGATCTCTGGGGAATAGCTATGCAAAGCTGACCAGTAGTGGAACTGTGGTGCTGTGTATTCTTGGAGGCAGACTCTTATGACTGAAAACTGAGTTGGTGTATTTTGGGAAGCTATAGCCCCTCACCAAGGATACAGAAACAGTCTTGTGTGTGTATCATGTTCTGTAGTGAACATTACTCCATGGAGTGGCTGAGGAATTGCATGCTCCAATTACAGCTATGGGGAATACAGACAGGCCTGGGGCTGAGGGAGAATCCAGGTGGAGTATGTACAGGATTAGGACAAGGGTCACCTTGGGAAAGACTGGCAGCAGGTGGAGGGAACTGAAGTTCCTTTCCTGTTGATTGCTCCCCCATTACCTTGATTTAGTCAGCTCTGATGCAGGGAGGAATTTCTATCCCAAACCCTAAGTCTCATTGCAGAGTAGCAACAGGCTCAGTTGTGAGCACATTTACAGAGTATCTTTCCTGGTTTGTTCTCAATTTCTCAGTTATTTTCATTAGTAGCTTGGCTCAAGCAGTGATTCTCAGCTTGTTCCTGTGTGTGCTGGACCTGTCTGCCATTCTCCAGATAGTCTGTCCAGATTAGATTTAGTTTGAAGCCATCTTTAGCCAGTATGATCTTTTCTATTCCTAGCTGATCCATGATTTTAACTAGTGTATTTCCCACTAAGCCCTGAGAAGATTTAAACTAAAACTTTTTATGAGGCTAAATTTGTGTCAGCCCCACCACAGTCTCCTGAGTTGACATTGGGTGGCCAGTTGCTTAGTTTGGTCCATGCATAAGTCTGAAAAGTGCTGCCTGAGCCACACTTTTGTGGGGTTTTGATTAGTTATCTATGCATGGCAGAGTAAACTGTTTCCTTTTCCAGAGGAAGGTGCACAGTCTGCTGTGTGTGGAGTACACAGCTTAAAATTACAGAGGAGGGGTGCCTGGAACTGGGACAGTCTACAGATAGAACTGTGTTGACCACAGGCTATGGTTTATCCTTCTAGCACAGATGTGCATACTTCTCCCTTGTTTCCTTACCAGTCTCTGTTCTGTCTAGTTGTTCCTTCAAGCAGAGGAGCAGCCACTCAGCTGTAGATCTCAGGCTGTTCCTAACAAACTACTGTAAATCTGGTTTTCCTGTCTCCTGGGCACTTTTTTGCCCAGGGGTGACCCTGGCAAGGCAGCATGGTCTTGAAATGCCAACAGTCAGCCAGTTATACTGGCTGAAATTCCTACTCATAGCAGTTTGCATTTCAGATTGGCACTGCAGACCTGTTTAGTGCATCTCTGCAGCCCTAGGGTGAAGGTCTGGGCTTCCCTGAAAGGGGAAAGGATGAGCTAGTCAGTCCTGCTCAGCCAGTGGCTGTCAGACTGTGCAGGTGGGAGGGCAGCAAACCAGATGAAGAACAGTCTCAACCAAGAAGTCTTTAAAATTCATGGCTGTCATGAGCAGGTAGCTGGTTCTGAACCTTTGTGCCTCTAGGATAGCATCAAAGTATTCTCAGCCCTGAACCAGGAGCTCAGTATTTTGCCAGAAAAAGTTAGGATCTCCTTAATCTGAGTAAACGCGTGTTTGTAAATCCACTTGAAGGTATAAAATTGCTTATTGGAAACTTTTTCTTGTTATAAAATTCTGGATAAGTCATGACTAGATGTCTGCATGTTAACAGAACAGCTGGAGAACTCTTGCTGTGCATGTTTTATTTCTCTGAGTACCAAATCTTGCAGGGTCCCAGCTTCTGCTTCCTTTGTCACTTAAGTTTCCTGTTGCTTATTTTCATTCCTCCAGGCTGTGGACCCTCTGTGGTACGAAGGGAGAACATTGCCTGATGGCCTGTCCTCAGCGATAGTTCTCTCACCTCTCTCTATCTGCAGTCTGGTGCTCTGAATTTTGTCCTTGAAACAAGAACTTCCAAGTGTGGGCAGTGTCTGGCATGGAGGGCTGTGATTCTACAGTAGAAGAATAAGGCTGCATGGCTGCTGCCAGCCTGTGACTCCTCAACTATGTGCACCTTGAATGCCCTTCATGGATGGCTCCTGGGCCACCATTCCCTGCTGGACTCCATTTGAAAGCACTGAATATCCAGCCTGCACAGAACAGTATTTCTTCAGAGCTGTTGAGACTGGGGTGAAGTTGATCCTGGCTCTCAGGTCTGTGCCCAACCTGTTCAGGCTTCTGCAGTTAGTGTGGTGGGAGCTGTTGTTGGATGTGTTATATAGGTGTGAAGCTTCCCAAGCTTGGGAACGTCCCCAGGCTTTTTGAACAGCATGGTGTGTTGTTATCTGTTACTGGCTTTATGAAAGCCTTGGCATTGAGTTCCTGAGGTGGAAGAAAATGTCTGGTCACCTCAATTTGGATCATTATCTAACAGACCTGTGTAACCTAATTGCCAGACTATTGAGCCTAGTAGTTCACAGGTGATGACTGAGAACCTTCTAGGCTGAGGCACTAATTCATGGAAGATAATTGATCAAAGCGTCATTTCTGATAATGCTTTAACATAACTTGAGTAATACAAGGTAGAATACACCTCATCTTGGTTTGAAGGCAAACCACAAGCAGATTGTGGTAGTGATGCGGAGTTCTGTTTATTCTGCTGTCTCTTCTGGGTGGGAGGGGATAGGTACTACTCATGTGCCTGCATTGCATTAAATGTATTTGCATGTTACTGCCTGTGTTCATGGCTGTAGCCAGAACTGCTGACACTCTTGGAGTGAGAATGGGAGACTGTCAAATTGCTGTCAGGATGTATGGTTCTTTAGAAGATATGGGGAGGGCAGAAAAGAAAAACACCAAGAAGAATTTTTCCTGTTCACACAGGGCATATTAGTTCTTTATAGATCTATTGTGGTACTAAATCGGAGACTTAAGGTGTGTCAAGAAAGTTTCTTTAACAGAACAAAGCACCCTGTACTGGTCAATGTCTGCAGAGCAAAAGGATTTATTCAAGGCAGGCTACAGTGTTTAAGATTTCTCATTTGCATCTTGACAACTGGATGGTGGAGCTCGGGATATGGTCCTTATGTGTCTGCCTGTGGTCTATACCACTACTGGCATGAACTCCTTCTGTGGTCAGCCTCTGTTCTCCCTTGCACTGTGCAGACCTGCAGGGCTGAAGCTGGCAGGGAGATTGTGGGGTTTCCTCTTGGAGTGTAAGTATAGGACTGGTGCTTTTTCACAGGAGTTTCGTGGGATTGTTTGAAGCTTCTCTCTTCTCTTGCTGGGTTACTCCAAGGGCAGGCTGGATCCTAAAGATGCCTTGGAGGTGTGGCCTTTGCCTCCGTGAGAGCTTGGTTAGGGATCACGGTCCTCTCCTCTGGGAAGCATGTGCTGGTTGCAGAGGTCTTCTCTGTCCCTTCTGCAGGGCATCCTGCCAAGGAAAATAGGCTTTAAGGCAGAAGCGATTACACTGAGATTGTGAGCTGTCCTGACTGTTTCTGGATGAAGCAGCTGTGCAATTCTGCTTTACAGAAATCAGCACAAGACAGCTATGGCAGAGCAGGGTTCTGGGTTTTGTAGCTGGTGGAGCCAAAGCTGAGAACAGGAGGATCCTGGTTGAGGCTGGGAAAGGTGCCCCTAATGACAGGGAGGGCAGTGTGGTTGGGAAGGTGTGCCGTGTTTGAGGTGGAGGCCAGTAAAATATGAATCACATCTGTTTGAAGTAGTGATGAAATCCCAGATGAAGGTTTTCTGTAATACCTGGCCAAACAGTCTGGTGTGCTTCAGCTTTCCTTTCTCCCTGGTTAGAATGGATGGTCCTGACCTACTTTTAGCAATTGTGGTTCTGCTGAGTGCAGCCCAGGGCTTGGCTGTTCCACACATGGATCTACTGTGTTCACTCTGAGTGAGGAGTTTCCATCAAATGCTGGGCAGACAGGGAAGAGCTGTTCCTGAAAGAGGGACTGTGGGTGCACTTAACTCAGATCTGCCACTTCTGTGCTCTGTGGCTCTGGACCTGGGTTCGCTTTCCCATGGTGTACATTAACTTTTGTGTTGCACTGTCAGGATTCAGTTAGATGGTATCTAAATGTTAACATGAGAGATACTGCCTTTAGAAACAGAGCCTTCTAAATACGTGATTAGGCAGGGCTGGTGTACATTCTTAATATTTAAAAATAAATAAAGTCTATAAATGTACCATAAAATAGAAGTTCAAATAGAATATCATCCTGGGGCAAATTGCAAAGCTCTGTGTAGCTCAGTGTCCTGCCTTTGACTAGATCCAGAAGCAGATCCTTAATGAGGATTGTAAGAAACAGGGCATCTGTAATGTAGTGGGTTTGTTTTGGGTTTCTTTTTCATTCTCCCCCCCTCCATTTGCCTCCCAGCTTATAACTATCACCAGTTTAGGGCTCTGCTTGCCGAGGAGTTGTATCTTATCATCTGATCTTGACTTTATCTATTCTCCATTAATTTATATAATCCCTCTTCTCACTTGTTTATGTTTCTGGTTTCCATGACATCCTACAGCAGTGAGCTCTACAACTTAATTATGCATTTTAAATGTTATTTGAAATATTCTACATCCAATGACAATGTCCCTGAGCTGACTTAGGAAAGTTGTCTGTAACTTTCATGACTGCTCTCTTGTTTCTGCATTGTAAAATATCGTAGTATAACCATGCAACTCCATCAAGAACTCCATGGTTTTCATCTTAACACTGTCATGTTTCAGACCTCTTGACTTTTCCCTATCTTCCCCCGGTTGTTTCTTTGTCTGTCCAAAGTCCTGCTCTGCTTGATCTCTCCTTATATGGAAGCTGCTCCATGCTTTTGGACATCTTTGTTGTCCCTTTTGTTATTGTCTCCTTTTTCAGATGTGGGAATCAGAACTGCCTTCAGCATTTGACAGCATAGTGGGGACATGTGTTTTCTTTCCTAATTACTCCAAAGGCTGTATTTGCCTTTTTGCTTGATATTCGATACTGAACTGACCTATGAAGTTTTTAAAGCTTTTCTGAGTGATAGCAGCTAGTTTTGATTCCATTATATTTATGTACTTAGAATATTTTTTGTTGGTTTTGGTATTTATTGACATTCTAAGATATTGTGTAGTTACTTTAAAGTGCATGAGTTCTTTTTTTACAGTCTTCTCTGAATTTGATTGTAATTACTAATTTCTTTAATAATAAAATTTGTCATTTCTAGACATATTCCTCTTCTCAGATCTTACGTGAATGTACTGAACGGTGCAGATTGCAGAATAAGTTCTTGGCAGATCTCACTGATAACGCACATCTGACAGAGGAACACCTGTCTTTTAACTACTTGCTAAATCATGATAGAGACTGCGACTTTAAATCCACAATAGTTCAACTTTTTTTTTAAGAGTCTTAGCTGGCAGTTCTTTTAAAATCAGTTTAGTTAATATTAACCAGATAAAAAATTGTCTCTTGCATATCAGTTAAACAGAAATGGGAAATCTGCACTTGAAATTTCCTGGGTGCTGCAGGGGTTTCTCTCTGCTCCACATATTCATCTATACATATTCATCTATATTTTGGACAACAGTTGGCTTCTTGAACTCTTGCAAGCAAATTCATTTTTATGTGGAGTGATGGGCTTAGATTTTATGTAGATTATCATAGAAACACAGAATTTGCTCAGCAGAGCCAATTGGATGGCTAACTTCAGTGAGCCCTGTTTTCCTACCAGGGTTTTATTACAGCCGTAAACCTGTCTAGGCTCTTTGGATATACTCTAAGAGAATGGGACATTTTTTTGCTAACTAGTTTGGTTTTTTTTTTCCTCATGGAAAGAATATTTAAGTCACTGATGGTATTTGTCCACATGCAAACGTAACATGATGTGACAGCTAGAAGATCAAGGGGTTCTTGAGTGGGTAAATGGAGAACTGGTGGGCTCAAACTGGGAAAATAACTTTTGCTCTGAGTGCAGTACTAGCCAAAGGAGTGGCCTGTCTGGGTTAGGCCCTGTCAAAAGGGAACACTTATCCAGGTCAGGTAGGTAAAAAAGTAGAATGTTGACAAATTGGGATGAGCTCTGAGAGCTAGTAGAAAAATTAAGTATTTCTGACTGAAGAAGCTCAGACCACTTAATGTATCCATCCAAAGGATTATATGTGGCTGCAGTCTGTGATTTGGGAAAGCTCAAAGCTGGCAGGATGTGTAAGGGAAGGATTGCATTATGCTTCGTCTACTTCTTAGGCATCTATTATTGTCTTCTGCTGCAGCTAAGGTTTCTGTGTAGGTGGACCTCTGTCAGAGTTAGAATAGCTGTCTTTATCTTCTTGCCCAAGGAGGATTAAGAAGGAGGATTAGTTTTCAAACTGTTCATGCAAAAAGTGACTAGAAGCTTCTTTGACTTGGAAGATTTTGTGACAAGTCAAGTTAGACAATATGACAAGGTATTTTACTTGGGGTAAAGAACCCTCAGGCATCAGTTTGCTGGGTTAAGGTGGTAGTTTCTGTAACTTAGGAGCCCTAAGAAAAAATCCTGGTATCACTAGGAGACTTTAGTCAGGAGCTCATGGGCCAGAAAGGATGTTTAGTGGTGTTCTGTGGTTTGATTACACAGAAAGTTGGAGCAGATCCTAAAGGACTTTAATCTTCGAATGTGTAACACTGGCAGAACATTATCTTGTGGTTGTGTTAAGATGCTGTGAAATTAACAGCTGGCTTGATTTCTCCTTTTAAAAATGCACATACAACATGGTCTTGAGTTCACATTGAGTTAGTGTTTGAGAGGATGGTAAAGTGGAAAAGTCAACCCTTGATTTGAAATTATAGAGTATATAGGAAGAAAGCTTCTTCGACAGTAAGCATCTTGTGGTTACTTTATATTCCTTATAAATGTTTGTATAGTAGGTCTTGGTTTGTAAAAAGTTAGCTATTTAACATTGTATTAATCATTTACACTTCATTAACCAGTTGAACTGGAAGCTTAGTGTTTATAATGCATTTTCATCAGTGCAAGGGTAAAGTTTGGTTGTGCTAGAGCTGTTTAGAGGAAATACCTGTCTACTACCATAATTTAATTCCAGTATGGCTGAAATTATTATTTCGGTAGCCCCAGGGATGTAGAAGCACTTTCTGCAGTTTTTCTGAAGAGCAATGCACGAGCATTATCGAAGTATCACATAGTTGACAGTATTTTGTGCTACATTCTTTTAGTATAACTTCAGCCCCCATCCAGAAAAGTACCTTGTAATGTTCAGCAATAACTATCAAGGGTTTAGAAAACATAAGTTTCCCAAGTATTTATCTAAGAATGCTCTTAATTCTGTAGTACAGAATTTCTGCCACCTTGCCATTTCATATTTGATATTGTCTTTAAGGATTGAAGGGGTTTTTATAAGTTATTTTGACCTCAGCTTTGGTGTTATTCACATCTGGTATAACAGAGCTCCCTTGTCTGTGCCAGTCCTGCTCTGACAGGATTGCTTGGACTTGGAATTCTCCTTGGGGTCGATTTTACTTGGAAAATAGAGGTTTGTGTTCATCTCTGCTGAAGCTGCTTGCTGCAAGTCTTCTTAAACAACAGAGCAGGGAACTGGCCTGGTAGTAGTAAATAAGACTCAAAAAAGATTTATTTATTTAATGGGAATGCCATCTTTCACAGCAGAAAACAGCAAGTCTCTGTTGAGCATATGAAGCTTAGAAGGGGACTATAATTCAGGGCTTTTGTGCAGAAAACATAGCAGTGGTCGTCTTCCTGCTGCTGGGCCATTTGAATGTGCTGGAGCACAAGGGTCGTCGTGCAGCTGGAAGAATGGGGCTTTTAATTTTTAAATCTTTTAGTGCTCACACTGCGGGTTGGCTCTGCAAATGATATGGTGGAAATTGCAGGTGCAGATTTCAGAGACCTAATTTTTTTCCAAGGCTAATTCTGCTGGGTTTGGTAGTGAGTATGAAATCTAGCCTAGATTTCTAATCTAGAAGTTGGAACTGTAGCTGACCTCTCTATATTTGGAGGATAGAATGTGGTATTAGGGAAATAATCTGTGAGGATTGGAATAATCTCTGTGTGTTGATATGCTGTTAAAATGTGCCCAAATGAGTTCTGGGTTTGTTTCTTTAATAAATAAGTAAAGTTTCTCAGAGGGATAGGTGAGGTCAGAGAAGTAAAAATAGTGCTACAGAAAACAGGGTTTTACTTCAAAGAAACACACTAGCGTGCCATTGCTTTAATGCTACTGGTTGTTGTTATGTGGCTATAATATAAATATTCTGTGGCAGAATTGACTAATCCTCCAGCCCTTCTGTTGTGATCCAGATTAAATAAATGAAACTTAGCAGTATTATTTGGATATTAATATTTTATGGTGAGTTAGAGGCAATGTTCAGAGTATTGTCCGGAGTATTTTCCTATTTAATGGGAATTCATAAAAAAAATAAAAATGGAATATTTAAAAAGAATCTTTAAACCTTGGCAATTGCATTCGGAATTAATTAAAGGCTACACACTTTTAATGCAATCTGTCTGCAACAGCTGTGTGATACACTAGCAGTGAGCACAGGAAGCAGAATGGTTCAGTAAATCCATAAAGAGCTCCGTAGTGTAGCCTGTCATGAAACCATCAGATTTAAATGTAGGTTATCCTCCTCTTCCTGTCCTCCCAGAGAGGTTGTGATGGGCTTAACTGAAAGGCAAGCATAAAAAAAGGCAGTGATGCCTGTGCTTCAGAAACAACTTGGAAAATGGAATAAAAGACGCTGCTGGGTTTTTTTTCCCCTCTATTCTCATGTAGAGTGCAAATGCTTCTGTACTGATCGCCACACAGTCATGCTCATTTCTAATGTATGTTTACTCACCTAGCAATAAATACAAGTTCATTTGCTAATGGGTCTGTAGCAAAGAGCAACAAAGAGCATTATATTCAGTGTTTATCCATTGTGCAGGGTGATTAGAACCAGAACATGCTGTACTACCGTTTTGGTTTGTTTTCTCTGTTCTCACAGAGTCATGAGGACCAGACAGTAGTTTCTTACCTGGATTGCGTTTAAGGATTAGCTCTGAACAAAGTGACTTCCAGGGGGGTATTGGTGACTGAAAGAAGAATAGCTATATGTTAGAGCCTTGACCACAGCAAGATCTGATTATGGTCTGCTGGAATAAAGTACTAGTTGATTTTCCAACCTCTTTGCATTAGAGGTGCTCCAATGGGTAAAATGCTTCAGTGAAATACTTGGGGTAGGTTCAAATACAGATCGATGAGTTTGTAACAAGATCCATGTTGCTGGTAGTGTCATGTGCTGGGCTTTGAGCTGAAGTACTGGTTAGTTCTGCCCTGGTGGTTGCCAGTGGGGCTCTGTGGGACACAGAGCAGAGTCGTGCAGCTTGTAGGCATAACCTCTAGCCAGAAAGCCACTGTTTTCAGAATCCATAAATCCTGGAGACACATGCCAATTTTACTGTGTAAGTGCTGGCAGAGGAAGGTTGCATTAGCTCAAAAGAAGATTACAGATTCCTCAGAGTGGTGTAGTATAATGACGTCTTGTGATTCTCAGCTGCTTCCAGATCAAAGATCCTCTTCTCCGTGTCATTGTTGCTGTTCACAACATAGTCAAGCTCCTGCTGTTAGATGGCCATCAGCCTATTGTTTTGTTTGCAGCATTTCCAGCTTTGAAACTGAGAAGACTCCAGACAGTCACACAGCAATCCATTGTGACATCTGCATGATGGCAGTGCAGAGGTTCAGAGACAGTTGTGTGGTTAAGGGGTTCCTTAAATCAAGTTCTCTCCAATAGAAATGGTAAAAAAGCATTAAAAATAACTGAAATGTTGGAGTTGGAGCAAAATCTTTTCTGCTGATGTAAATGTGAGGGGACAGAGTCAAATGAGATCTCCTTTCATCAGTCTGTGTGTATCTCCTTGCTGGCTTTTCCCATGTTACGTCTCCCACACGATGAGTGTTTCTCTCAGGTGCAACAATGCACTCACCACCCTGGAAAAGAGACTCCTAGGGTAGTTCAGGGCTGCTTGCCAGTCTGGGTGAAGCAGAATGTGTTCATGGCTCTGAAGCAGAAAGCAGTAAGTGTCCATTATCAGGGCAAACAAAAGCCCCAGTGTGCACGTAGCCTAAACACGGCGCTGGTGCGGTGTGAATCAGCGGCTGTGTGCTCTGGGGGAAAGCTGCCAGCCCAGAGCCGGCATTCCTGAGCCCGGCCATATCCTGACAGTGCTGCCTACTTACCTACAAGAACCGTGTGAAGTGGAGCTTTTCCAGAGCTTCACAAAGCCTATATTTAATAAAGTCTTGTTTTTATAATACCTTCCATCCGCTGGATTTCACAAGTAAGCTAATCCTCTCAGCTGGTCTTTAGGTAGAGCAAAGATGCCAGTTTTACTGACAAAGGAGCTGGAAAGCAGACTTCTGTGGGGTTTTTTTTGCAATAGCAGGGAAGTAGAAGATGGATCTAGAGTCTTACAGCTATTGTTCTCAGCATTGCTACTGTATTTTCTGCACATTGTGTGCTGGGCATTGTATGGAATGAGTGTAAGACAGTTTGTGGATTGAGAAGTTTGTGACCTAAATTGGTGAAGTTCTGCAGTAAATGCTGGAGTAGTTTACTCTTTAAATGCTGCAGATCTTTTCTACCTCTGTGCTTTAAGCACTTCTAGCTTAAAGCACTTTGAGCTTACCAGGAAGACCCAAGAGGGCTGATGCCCTAGGAGGGAAGTGATGATAGTTTTCTTAACTACAAAATTAATATCACCCCTGAGGAGCTGAGTTGCCAAAATGAGCACAGCAGATTACAGACCAGTTCTGGAGGAGATACTGTACTCATCAGCTCTGTGGAGCCTCTGACCCAGCTTGGCAGCTGTGTAGCTCTATGCAGCTTTGATACCCTGTCTGCAAGAGGGAGGGAGGGGAGGAAGGAAGTAGATTCACAGCTGCATCACCACCTACTTCTCAATTTAAATGAGGTGGTGCTCATAGTAAATTATTGAGTACTTGCAGCTGTTTCCCTTTCTCCATGGGGAAAGCATTAATCTAAATGTTGCAGGTACTTATTACTGCATTTCCACCGTGCTGTGGGGTTCCCCATGTTGTCCAAAGCAGTTGTTCCTATCCATGGCATGGCTTGAGTGGATCACAGTAGATTTCAAAAGGAGTTGATCTAAATATCCTCTGGGGATGAGTTGAACAGGTCTGGTGGTTCCCTGTGTCTGTCCAACATCCACCCTACCTGGACTTGCTTGCGCTTTGAGACATGGGAGAGGGAAGGAATGGAGCATTGTCCACAAAACAGGCCTGTTTAAATCACATTTCACAGTACTGGGAGAAGTGCTGTGGAGAAATGAGTGCCAGTAAGAGATTTCTACCCCAGAGAGTGCAGTAACAGGTGAACAGGTAAAGGTGGTCTGCCCCTCACCTGGATGTGCTGTGTAACTTCCCAAAGAGACGGGGTCCCACAGAGTCTGGCTTGGCAGGACTGGGGGCAGACTGGTGGCCCCAGGGAGAGGCTGGGGGCTGATGTGGCTGATACTCCAGAGGCCTCATCCTGGCACCCAGGTTCTGCTTGGGTGGGTGATGCTCAGTGGGAGAGATGGCATGGGAAGGTTTCTTTTGAAGCATGAGTGGAACAACCTTAGACCCATAAGAGGCTGTTGATAGCCATAAGTGATAACAAAAGAGAGGGTTTAATTATGATATCTAGATCAAATACAGTGTGAAGGGCTTATAAGTTTGCTCCAAATTGGATCTCAGCTGCAGTTTATTTAAACAATGGTCCTGCAGGTTGTTTGTCTTAGACAGCAGTTTGTTTTACTGTGGTGTTGCTCATTAACACCATATGCAATGCGCTGGCTACTATGGAAATTTGATCCTGTCCTGGAGAACTTCTAATACAGCATCATAGCTCAGCTGTGCAGGAGTTGAGTTAAATGTGGATTTTTCTGATGTTACAAGAGTAGTGATCAGCTTCAATGTTGCATTTACTTGCAGTATTGCACCTTCTCTTGAGAATGCTGCACCTGTCATCTGAATGTGTAGATGACTGAATTAAATCTCTGATACTCCTAAAGGCCTCTTGCTGTGGCTGCTATTGAAGGATTTTGAATGTTAATCCTTACTCCTGGCTCCAAAGAGTTATAACAGCCTTTTCTCTCTTGCAGAGTGTTTACCATGCCTCTGGGAATGTTCTTTCTTCCTGTTCTCTGTTTCTTGGGAGCATCAATTCCACGAGGACTGCAGTATGTCACATTCTCACACAATGCTACAAAATTCCTCCACCTGTCCATGGACTTGGAATCTGGGACCATTTACTTGGGGGCCACCAACTTCCTCTTTCAGCTGACATCTGACCTGCTGTTGGAGAACATGGTTCAGACTGGACCAGTTCTGGACAGTAAGGATTGCCTCCCCCCGGTCTCAAAGCTGGAGTGCCCTCAGGCACACCACACTGACAATCACAACAAGCTGCTGCTGGTGAACACTGTGCAGAAGGAGCTAATTGTGTGTGGCAGCGTCCACCAGGGTATCTGTGAGAAGAGGAGCCTGGCGTCCATTGATCACGTCCTGTTCCGCCCAGAGAGCCCTGGTGACACTCAGTACGTTGCTGCCAATGATCCCAATATCACCACTGTGGGACTCATCACCTACTCAAAGGATGAGGTGCCCTTGCTGTTTGTGGGACGAGGGTACACCAGCCGAGGAGTGGGAGGAGGGATTCCTCCCATCACAACCCGGAATCTCAGGGCCCACGGAGGGGATGTTCAAGCAACTGACTCTCACTCCATTTTCTCCTATGAAGAAACAGCAAAACTGGCTGTGGGCCGGCTGTCAGAGTACAACCACCATTTCATTAAATCCTTCACTTACCGCTCCAGTGTCTATTTCCTCTTCTACCGACGGGACCTCAAATCCCAATCACGGGAGTACAAGACCTACATCTCGCGCATCTGCCTGGATGACTCCCACTATTACTCATACGTGGAGTTACCTCTGCTCTGCCAGAGCAAAGCCAACACTTACAGCCTCTTGCAAGCAGCCTATGTCACCCAGCCAGGAAGGGAACTGGCCCAGGGGCAGCTGGACACCGAGGGGGAAGTGCTGTTTGCAGCTTTCTCTGCCTGGCAGGCTTCTTCTGGGAAACTGAGTGAGGAGTCTGCACTCTGTGTCTACGCCATGGAGGAGGTGGATCGCCTGACCAACTGGACTAGGGATGTTTGCTACATGAGGGATGGGAAGTCAGAAGAAGGGACAGAAGTGGCATATATTGAATATGATGTCAGTTCCAACTGTGTCCAGCTGCCAGCGGTAAGTGGCTTTGCGTTTTTGAGCAGCCTGCAGTATGTTCTTGTGTTGCTCTGTGTTCCTGAAGTTATCTTGCTTACACAGATGGTTGTTGAAATCTGGGTTAAAAGCCTTTGGGCTCAGTCTGTTGTATCCCACGTGGGCAGGATTCCTTGCAGAGGGAGAGGAACTGTATGTGGCAGTGGGAAGAGCATCTGGTGTGACCTGGCCCTGAGGACTGTCTTGTGGCACTACCAGGCAAGAGCACTGAAGCTGCTGTTCAAGTCGTTCTTTATCTGTGTCATCTCCTGGTCTGCACTGCAGGGAGGGAGAGAAGCATGTGTACGTGCTCCTGTGTGTTGGGAAGGGAATTTTAGGGGTGTGCTGGGTCCCTGTTGCTTATGGTGAAGTGTGCCTCACAACAGCTTCCTGCAAGGGCACTTAGAAGCAAAAAGGAACATTAGCAAAACTGAGTGTCAACAAAGAGATGTTCAAAACCCTCCTGGATGTGTTCCTGTGTAACAGGTTTTAAGTGACCCTGCTTTGGCAGAGGGGTTGGACTAGATGGTCTCCATAAATCCCTTCCAACCTTAATATTTCTGTGATTCTGTGGAAATCACAGTTTTTTATAGACTGCTTTAGTCCTGCAGAATTTTGGGCACAAGAAGGACCTTTTCCTGAGATGTCTCTTTTTCTCCAGAGCTGTAAGAGGTCATAATCCTTTAAGTCCAGTGATAAAAGCATGATGGGATGTTGCAGGATAAAAATATGTCCTAAAGTGGCCGTGACCCTGAATTCTCACCATCTGGCAGCCACACTGGCTGTGCAAAATCAGGGACAGTGATACAAACACAGGGCAGCAGCACTCTCCTGGATGCAATGTCCTGGTATAAGGCTCTGTGACTATGAGCAGCCTATTTGCACCAGGGGTATTTCAGGTCCTTAGCAGAGCAGTATGTTATCTTGTGTCTTCCCTCTACAGAACAGGCTGTCCAGAGAATTGCCTCTTCCCAGCCTGGTGCTGCAAAAAGCAAAATTGTACCACAGAGCTTTAGAAGTTTCTGGGGTTGGGTATGTGGTTCAAAACCAGTCTTAAAATTACGGTTTTCCTTTCAGTAGCTAAAGCTGACTGTAGAGTACTTGTGGGACAAAGGAAGGGTAAAGAGCAGACTTGGGGCAGGATGAGTGTAAGGGTAGGGGTATGTAAGAGTTGAGAAGCAGGAGACTGCCCAGCTTGATGTCCTGCTTTCACTGTATTTCATAGGCATGCCCCATGAGTCCTTGGAAAGGCCACATGGAAGGACTTGTCACAAGTGATTTTTAGGGGAGCATAAGGGAGTTAAATGTCAAACAGGTATGAGCAGATGAGAAAAACATCCAAATTATGTAGAGCACCCTTATACCATTTGATCCAATGGAGAAGTGGATACACAGGGTGGGAGAAAAAAGCAGTTTCTCTCTGTGATTCCTGGTGCAGGATCCCAGGGTCCCAGCTGGATGGTTTGGCTTTAGTGGGCTGACCATAGGGTGGTGTCTTATTAACAAGTGTGTCCAATGATATGTAAATGTCCTAACAAACCTGATCCTCTGCCATTCAGCACACGGTAGCGGTTGTCGTTCAAATTGTATCTAACATCATGTAAAGGTCTGTGCCAGCTCCTGCCTGCTCCAGTCAGGGCTGAGTGGAAGCGCCTGTCAATGGACATTTTATGCAGGAACAGTTTTAACTCGTTTTCAGTGGTGGCAGCTTGTGCTGGATGTAAGGATAATGCTAATTAATTTCACATTTTTCTGCCTCCAAACCAACTGGTGTGTAAGGTATGACCTTTTCCTTAGTTTGCTCTGCCTCCAGGTTTCATCCCAAAAAGGAAAGCTAAAATTGAGTTTTACAGTTCAATACAATCTCTTCAAGTAGGGGAAAAAAAGCCCCCCAGCTGGTTTTTATAAGAATTTCAGACCCAGTTAATTTGTTCAGTTTGCTGGAGATTCATTAGTTCTGAGATGCAGGAGGCTATGTAGATCCTGTTTAGTGACTTGATAAATTGGAAGTGTGAAACATGTTTCTACAAGGCTTGGAAAGGCTGCATGTCTTCTGTGGATGTAGTTTTCAAGGCATGTATCTTGTCCTTTTGTTTTTAGTCTTCTTCATGCATAGATATAACTTGTCCTATTGTTGTTTCCTACCTGTGCAGATAGGATACACTCAGCAGAATTCACAGCAGCAGCTGCTGCATTTCATTAAGACACTGGATGATCCCTCAAGTGCATTTTTTGCAATGTTGCCAAGATGTTATTCATTGCAAGCAATTCAAACAGCTTCTATGTAAATTTATATGAGTACTTTATGCAGACAGCCCCTGCGAGGCCATGGCTGGGCTGTGCCAGTGCTGGGAGAGCTTGCATAGGTCACTTTGGTTTATGGTAGATAAATGTTGTGTGTGAAGTGACTTGCCCTTGGCACCACAAGTAGGCAACAGCAGTGCTGAGCACGACTGGCTTACAAATATTGCTGACTTGTATGTGGAGTTTTTTTAAGTAGTCTTTGAAAAGTCAGCCAGTAGTGAGGTCATTAGGCTCCAGAATTTGTACAAAGGTTGCAAAAGATATCTAGAATCCCATTCAAAATAAGCACTTAATGCTTTGAAGTATGGAATTTTGGCAATGGCCTGCTTCCTAATAAATCTTACAGAGATTGAATAGCTGGAGAAATTAAAATCTTTAAGTTAAAAGAAGATGTTTGGAAGAAGCTTAAAAATCAAACAACAAGTGGTAAGAAAAATGTATGCCACTAAGAATGAATGGTAGTTTAGAGGATGGTAAAAACTAGCAATCATTAAAAGCTATAAGCTCCTCAGACTTTGTCAGAACCTTACACCAAGTGTGCAGAAAAATCATTGACTTAATATTTGAAAGGAAAACAATAAAGCACCGGACTGAAAACAGTGCTAGTCTGACTGGCATGGTTTGTTAATGGAACTGCTGTGTCAAGCCTTGCTTCCCTGCTAAGATAACAATGCATTTGAGAAGGGAGCAGAGCTGAGCAGGTTAAATATATTTTACTGTGGAATTTCCATAGACCTTACCAAAAACTGCTGCTCGCTTCTAGTTTCTTCAGGAAGCAGTCAAGTATTTAAAAAACAAACAAAGCCAACAACAACAACACAAACATACAGAAAAAAAAGTAAGAGAGAGAGAAATGGGAGGAGAGGGGAGAAAGGGCCAGGTTTTCCATGGGATCAGTGAGTGGAGATAAGCAGAAGCCTCAGGAATGCCATGATGTGCTGTTATCATGGATCTCTGACGGGGGCAGCTCCATTGCCTGGTGCCGGTTGGTACCACGCAGCCTGAGCTGCCAAATGCAAAGCCACAGACATCAGACAGAAGGAATACATAACCCTGCTCACAAGGAGTCTAAATTGAATTGCCTGAGGCACGAGAGAGAGCTGGAATCAGTATGGACCACACGGTTAATGTGCTGCTCCACGCTCAGCTTTGTCAGAGTAATTAGTCAGGGGCTGGAGAGGAGAGTGAAAACATTATCCATAAGGGATTTCATGATGAAAAACTTTAATTTACACAAGCCACATTGTTTGAAGACAAGCCACTGATCAATTAAAAAATGGTGGTTTAGATATTAATTGTTTGGTGAACAATCCTGCATTCAGTCTCCAAAAGGATACTGTAAAATTGAAATGGACATGGAACAAGGCACCAAGAAAGATATAAAGCAACAGAGGAACTATCCTAGACAAGACTGAGTTTGTTACTTAGGAAAAAGATGAATCATAATGGGATATCTTTTCTCTGCACATAACAAATAGTAAATAAGTTGGCAGCTTTCATTGTCCCTCTTTAGAATGCAGTAAGTGAAGGTTGGGTGGCACTGGGAGGGAACTAACTGGAACAGAAGAATGACTGTTTCTGCACAGAGCAGTGGAGTTAATGTTCAGAGCTCTCACAAGACTTAGGATTGAAGCATTGTGCAATGATGTCTCTTGTATGTGCTCTTTGATTCCTAAGTGCAGTTAGTAAGCTCTTTGGAACAGGTTGTGTCCCACCCTGTGTTTATGTATGTCCTGATGCATTGGGATTATGACAGGCTTAGAATTTAACTTGTAGGTGTTACAGCAAAACCATGCAAATTACTTGAGGTGAAACTTGTCACAAGGTGGCTTTGCACTGGAAACAGAAATTCTCTTATTTTTCCTTTGTTCAGAAAAACACAATAAATCTTCCCCAAAGCAGTATCATGGCAGCATGTAACAGCAATGTTTTTTGGAAAACTTGAGAGAGTTTCAATGCATTTCATAACTGACACTGAATGAACTGGCTGAAATGTCTGCAGAATTCTGTGAGAGTACAGACAGCCAACATACCTAAACTAATTATTAAAATATAGGTGGTTTTACCCTCAGTAAAAAAAGCTTAGAGGGGTTAAAGCTGAATTTACTGCTGGGGAATTGGGTAGAAGGGAATGGTGGGATGAGTTTAATGTGCCAATGTTATTTGTACCCATTTTTTTGGTACTGATTTCCCTGTTCTTTTCACTCCTCCAAAAAGGACACCCTGTATGCCTATCCCTGTGGCTCTGACCACACTCCCAGCCCTATGGCCAGCCGGGTGCCCTTGGAAGCAGCCCCACTCCTGGAGAAAACTGAGGCTCGTCTGACAGCTGTGGCAGTGAATGTAGAAGATGGCCACACCATTGCTTTTCTGGGAGACAGCAGAGGAATGCTGCACAAGGTATATCTGCATACAGCAAAAAGGATAAAACTAATCAAGGATGCTCAGGTAGAAGAGAAAAAGGCAGTTTTTTCTTGGGGAATTGTGTTCCTACTAAAGATTGTTATTATCAGACAGTCTCTTCTCATCCTGTACTGCCTGTGGAAAATGTAAATGCCCCAAATGTCAATGCCCCAAACGTGGCCACATTGCCTTTGGTTACATCTGCACTGAGCCAGCAACAGGGCTGGTGCATCATGCGTGGTTTGCGCAGGTATTTCTGGGCATATGCTTCGTGTGGCTGAAGTCACTGCACCGAGGTTCTGGTGGGAGGTTAAAATCCTTGCACCCAGCAGTGGTTCTAGCTTGTTCCTGTTGTAGAATGGGTGTCCCCAGCTCCTGTGGTGGTGCTTTGCTTGCTCACAACTATGACTCTCTTGCAGGTGTACTTGGGAGCCCAGGGAGAGGCACACACCTACACTTCGGTATCTATCCAGGTGAACAGCATGGTGAGTGGAGACTTGCTGTTCGACCAGTTGCAGGAGCACCTCTTTGTCATGACCCAGTCAATGGTAAGAGCAATACAGTCCTTTCCACAGAGGAGTTGAAAGCACTAGATGTCCAGACAAACTGCTGACAGGGGCGGGGGAGGCAGGGAAACTGCACCTGGCTAAGCCTGTGCTGGGCAGCAGCTGCCTGCCAGTCTTCTTACAGGAGCAGGGACTGACCTTTCCCAAAAGCTGGAGGAAGCATGGAGAAAGCCTTGTCACCCTAATCCATGGCTTGTTTGCGTGTGCATTTTCTGAAGTCTGTCAGGCTGTATCAGCAGTGATGGAGGAATGTGAACTGCAGGCTGTAAAAAGCTGCTCTGCTGGCATGAATACAAGGGACTGCCAATTCCTGGATTCCACTGTGTTGAGCAGGAGCTGTTTGGACAACAGTTTGCATCTCCATTTGAGCAGAAGAAAGCTTCTGGGTTCACATGTGAACCATCTTAGTTTTGCAGGAGATTGAAAAGAGAAAAGAGATTTTGTTTAATTAAAAGTGTAGCACTTCTTGTTTTAATGAGTTAAAAGATCAAGCTATTCTTCTGTAATCTGCAAAAAGCAGAAATGTGTGGGAAATGCCTTCAGATAGCAGAGGTGTTCTCTGACCAGGGATATAATAACAGTCTTGCAGATAAAATCAAGCTGTGGAAGGACTCATGTGAGGCACCTTTCTCTTTACGCCTGCTTTCTGTAATTCTATTTGTGCAGTTGGAGGAGAAGAGGCATTGCAGTGCCTCAGGCTTTTGGGATGTTGGTGTCTGCTGAGTAGGAAATCCAGCCATGGATACTTCATTTGAGAGGATTTGTACCACCACTCATATCAGCTCCTTGAGCTGGAAAGAAAAGGATCCTCCTAATAAAGGAAAAGCAGTCCTTGAGTTACTCTGAAGGAAAGAACAAACAAAAAATGAGATCCACTGCTTCCCTTCACTCCCCCAGTGCACTTTGAGATACTTGTAAAATTTGTTACACTTCAAAGCAGGAATTGCAATCTGTGAGTGGAAGAAGATTAGGGAAATCTGAAATATATCCTTAACAGTAATTGTTCTGCCAATTAAAAGATGCAAATTACATCATGTACTTAGCTAAAGTAATAGGTCTGGGATTAGAAGTTGGTATTTCAAAGTAGCTGACAGTAGTAGCTGAAGTGTAGTAGCAGATTAAAGAGGGCAAGAGGCTGAAATCAGCAAGAATGGTGAGTTAAAGCATAAGAATTTTGCAAGTAAAATTTACCCGAGATGGCAGAAAGTTGTTCCACATTAATCAAAGCTTCAGGGTCTACTTTCAGTCAAAATGATAATTCTGCCAGGTAGAGCTGAGCAATAGTGCAGATGGATTCAGAGACCTCAGCTGTAACTGCTGTCTCCAGCTTCAGTCACCTTTGTGACTGAAGAGCTGATCTCACATGACAGAGTCCAGAAAAGCAAAAGAGTGAATGATATTCTGTTGACTATTCTGTAATTCACTTTGTTAAAATGCAGTTTTATGACTAAATAAAATTTCCTCTATGCAGAATGTGTTGCAGAATAACCAATGAATAGCAATACAGTTTGCTTGCCTCAGTGCCTCTCTACAGCCTGATGTTTAGATGTCCTTCACCCATATGTGAAATGGCGATTCAGATGGGCTCTGGAAACTTGTTCCTTTTTTCTTTGTCTTTATGGGACGGTAAATTGAGGATCAAGAAGTTGTTTTGATGAGCATGCAGATGATAGGACTTGCTAGTTAGGCATAAAAAGCCAATGATCTGGGAGCTTTGTTGTGTATGCTGTATTTTCCACTTTTTGTTTCTTTCTCTGACAGGTGGTAAAGGTTCCCATAACGGAATGTTCCCTATACTTGGACTGTGAGTCCTGTCTGGCACTGAAAGATCCCTACTGTGGCTGGTGTGTCCTTCAAGGAAGGTAAGATAGATCCCTGTTCACCTGTAAGGATTTTGGAGGGAGAGTGCCTAGGGATTGTCTCTGCTTACTCTCTTCCTTATATCTGTGTCTGGATTTAGTTTATTTTTAGTTCCTTTATGGGATATTTGGTCTAACTTACCGTTCCTCTCTCTGCTTCCCAAAACACTGCCAGCAGCAATAGCTGTTGCACACAGGAGGATCTTTCTATTGCCTTTTGGGTCTTCAATGAGATATGGTTTATTCCAGTGTCTGTCTGCCTACTGGCTCTGCTTCCCTGTAGAAACTAGTTCATGACCCCTGAAGCCCAAGGAGTGCCTACCCATCTATAATTTCACAACAATTCATCTTATTTTTGAAAGTCGTGGGAGGCTGGGACTTCAGTGGCTGGTGTAGCAGCTTCCCCAAGACTAGCAAGGCTTGAGGCAGCCACTGTCTGCTTGGAAGCCAAACACAAACTGCTGCTCAGGTCTCTCACAGGGCTTCTTGCTGCTTCCCTGCAGGTGCAGCCGTCACTCCGAGTGCTTGCGGTCCAGGTTGAGTGAGCAGTGGCTCTGGAGCTTTAACTCTACGCAGCAGTGTCTGTCTGTCCAGTCACTAACTCCAGCCAATATCAGCAGAGAGGAAAAGAGAAATGTGAGTGGTGATGATCCTCTGATGATGCTCAAGCTTACAGAAAGGCCTCTGCAAACTAAGGAGTCATAAGTTTTTCTGTTGCTTTTACTGGGATGCTGAAACACTGAGCCTTCAGGCACATTGTCTGCCTCACGTGAGGGACTTACCTCTTGGTACAGCCAAGCTGTTAATTCAGTTGTTTGGTTGTTTCTTTGTTTTCCCTAAAACTAAACGTCCTTGCCTGCAAAGAGTTACTAGGTATTCTGGAATATGTGATGCCTGCTTGGATGGGGACCCTCCTTGTTTTAGTATCTATCAGGTGCCTCTGTCTGTGCTTTCAGTGTTTCTGTCACTTGCTTTCAGGAAGGCCTGAAAGGAGTTGCCCAAAATTACAGCTCCTGTCTGGCATGTGATAGCTGGCAGAAAAGCTAAGGTGCTGGAGTGATTTGAAGTCTGTCATTGTGTCAGGAGGTGGCAAGAACCTGTCTTTTTCTAGAGGCTTGGGCAATGGGGGAAGTTGTCAGTTGCTGGAGGGATGCCAAGTTCAGTTTGGGAATGGCAAGAGTTGATGAATGGAATAGTGAGTCCTAGGAGACATTATAGGAAAATGAGTGTTTTTGTAGGTAACTACTTTATGGGGTTCTTCCTTTAAAAAAACAGAACCGAAAAATTATATTAAATGAAGGCAAATTATTTACTGGATGTTATTGAACTGACAGATATTCTTGGCCATCTCTGACTTACCTTCTCTGCGTGAGGAAGAATTTTACTCATGTTATTTCGAAGATTACGAAAGCCCAGCAGTTCTGACAGAGTCAGGAATCATGTGTCCTTCTCCAGATCCCAGCCAAGCACCAGCTTTGCCAACAGGAACAGGTTAGTGAAATGCATTAAATGGAGCATGATAGCTCTGATAACATTGTTGGGAGAAAGTATGTTGTAGGTCGTCGTGTTGCCAGGATTAACAGCCATGAATGTATGTGGACTGTCAGCAGGTGTTCATTTCATTCCTCATAATATCTGTTTGCTTTCTACTTGTGTCACACACATCCTGTGCTGTTTTGGGCTGTTGCCAAATTCCAATGCCAAATTCTGATAGTTGGAAAGGAGATCCTATTTGAAGGGTTGTATGTAAATCTGAATGTGATCTGAAATGCATTCTAGAGAGCTTTTGGCAGCTTTTTCATAAATCTGGGGAGAAAATGCTCATAAATATTGCTTTATTATTAAAACCAAACAAAACGCAACCTTCTCAAAATCCATGTTGTAGGAGAAGGAAGTACATGTATGGAAAGGCAAGAAGAGACCTACGGTCCTTAAAGATATAAATAAATCTGCAATGCAGCATAACCTCAGAAAACACAGCCTGTGAACAATAGCTGGCTGAGTATTGCTTATTGGCCACTCTAAAGAACCTGGAAAGTTCTCAGTTTGTTTTCTTTGCATTGGATTTTACCCAGCCTGTCAGTGTGAGCTCTGATGAGCTGATCTCTTCAAAGAGCTTGTTCATCTGAAGTAAAAGGCAGGTGTCCATTGGGACACATTCCATACCATTCACCTAAATAGCTAAACAGATTTTTCTGTGCAAGTATGCAGCTGCTAATAGGTTTAAGGCAGTCTCCATGGACATAACATGACACCAGAAATCAGCTAACATGCTCATTCAATCTCAAACTGCTTCATTTTCAATATTATTTGCAGTATTTTAATATCTGGCTTTCACACTGCTTTAATCTGGAACAAACCCACCAGGTCTCCATTCAGGGTGGTCAGGCAAAGAAGGAAGAGGGCTTCATGCACTGCCACTGCAAGCAGAGCGGGCAGGATTTGCTTCTCTGTTTAGTTGTATGGGCCTGAATTTAAGCACAGTTGTGAAAAATCAGTGTAGATAAAGCCACAGTCTAGTTCTCATTGTTCTAGGCTTCAGATAGTCTTATCAACTCCTTTGTAAGTCAGTCTTGTTTTTATTCCAAGATGCCTTACCTACATTACGTTCATATTGTGTCTGAGACTTATCAAGTGGCTCCTATTCTCTACCATAAACTTGCCACTGGTTTCTGCCTGTTTGATCTATTTGTGTTGTCTTTTTGCTTCCGCAGTGCTTCTCCCACTCAATGAACTATGGCCAGGTGTTCCTAGCACAGAGTTTTGCTGTTTAACTGTGCCAGCTTCTTCTTCATGTTCTCTTGTTCCTCAGACTTCCTCTCTCCTTCACTGTATTGTTATTCCCTCTCTGCATGGCTTCTGTACTCTGCTAAGATTAATTTGAAGCTGATAACCAGATTCATATGTTGTTTTCTAAATGAGATCTCATTAGGGTCTTAGATATCAACACTTTCCTATTCCCATTTATAATACTTTCCCCAGTTCACTAAAATATTTGCCATTTTCCGGCTTTATTTAAAAGGTTATGTAGACAGCTCCAAGTTAGTAGCACAAACTCTTGCTCTCAATCTGCAAGTGCTCAACCTCATCTTCTGTATTGTCAGACAGCATTATTGGCAGTCATGGGTAATAATGGCTTTTCTGGAGAAAGGAGTATTTATAAATATGGTGTCATAACCCTGAAATCCTAGGTGTTAGCCCTTCCACCACTGCCAAATGCAATCAACTCTATGACAGTGATAGGAGTTGGCAGTATTGCAGTGACTCTAGCCTCCAGCTGCATAGGATATACCCTTATTTTCTGCACATCCTGGGTTTCAATACACCCCTCATCACTGTTTTGTTAGCATACTGCTTCCCTTTCTGTCCTATCAGGAACCCAGCTTAGATCTGACTGGTTCTTCACGTGTTGAGTGTTTTGTTGTGACTAGAGATTGATTGCAAGAGGAGCTCTGAAATCTCGTTCTGAGAGGAGCAATGCACAAGGTTCTTGTTACTTAGCTTTTATTGCAAACTGTCTCAGAGAAGCAGCAGCTCCTGAGGTTGAGCAGAGAATGCAGTATGTTCCCATTATTTGGAGAGCTAATAACCAACTCTAAGGTTGAAGGCATTTGTCTGGGACAAGATTAATTAGCTGATATAGTACTGTCGTATGCAAAATATCTCCTTCCAGCTGATCCTATCAGCTGCAGTAAGTTTTGACCATCTCTGGAGCTATTCAGTCTCTTCGCAAAGAGAACAGGGCTATCCTGAGGCTTGTAGTTGATGCGAGACCTGGATTTTAAAGCAGATTAGCCTTCAGTCGTTGCAAGTGAGATTACAAGTCTTATAAACCTCTTCCCTGACTCACTTCTTAGTCTGGTCATAGAATAAAGCTCTCAAGGTGAAGGCAGCATGTGAAGGGCACATCAGTTCTAAGGGTTTCATTTTCCTTTGGATGACAAAAGAAGACAATCAGCTTTGAACCTCAATGTTACTTCTTCCTGTAATACAGAGATGGCAGTGAAATTAGAGATAAAGATGGACAAATCTTCAGACTAGGCTTCTTTCCCATGGGTTGGCAAGAGCTGTCATAAACTACTCCTGATGAACTTGTCTGACCTGTTTTTAGTGTCCATAGGATAATCCAGTGATTGAGGTGCTAAAAGCATGGAAGGGAATCTGTCTCGCTGTTTGGTAGTGTCTGTCCTAAAGCATGCTGTGTCTCCTAACAGTATGGCAAACTTGTAGGGGCTCCATTTCTAAGAAATTTTTATTTTCATTTTCAGATCATGTCACCATAAAGCTTGTAGTGCGTTTCCATGACATCTTCATTGCTTCTGTGGACTTCTCTTTCTATGACTGTGCTGCAGTGGCCCTGCTGTGGAAATCGGCACCGTGAGCACCTGCTTTTTCTCTTCTGTAGTTTTAGGGAGGGTGGCTGTCCCTTTCTGGGTTGTCCTGTCTTAGCAGCTGCTTTTCTGTAATTTTTCCAGGTGCCAGAAATGTGTGAGCAGTCTCTGGGGATGTAACTGGTGCATCCAGCAGCACCTCTGCACCCACAAAGCAGCCTGTGAGGAAGGAACCATTATCTACAATGAAAGGGTGAGTCTCCTGCTCAGTCCTAGTCCTGTGTGCTCTCACAGCCTCAGTGAGTCAGATCTCTTCTCAGGTAAAATAGCAGCTGTCAGTCACATCAAGCAAGGATGAACTGTTGGAGCAGAGAGGAGCTCCCCTTGGAGTGACACAAGGCTCTGCATCCTTGATGCTACAGATTTCTGGGGAAGTGCCTTCAGATGAAGCAGGTCACCCTTGTCCTGGGGCTATGCAGCCAGTGTTGTCAAAGTGGAAGGACAAGAGAAAACTGGTAGGGAGGCTGTGACAGGGAGATGAAACAGATGCCCAGTTTGTGGCTCCTACAGATGGCCTTGGGTTTTTGTGGAGGATGAAGACTAGCAGACCTCCCTCTGAGAGGAGGCCAGTGCAGGCATCTGTGGGAAGAGGGAGTGTTTCTGGATCTTCTGCACTGTGAACATTCCCCAGTCCTATTGCAAAGGATGGTATAAGATGTAGCTCTCATTAAAATCCAGAGGGTGAAACAGCCTCTTGTCTATGGGAAGTCATAAGGAATGTTCTTCTGCTTGGATTTTATTCTATTTCATTTCTTTCCCTCTTCTCATCCCACCGTGTTGTTTCTTTCTAGGCCCAGATCCCAACCTCGAGTGTGTATCCCTCTTCAGCTGCTCCCCTCACCAAGTCCTCTACCACAGCCCCCACCATGGCCACAAAAGCTGTCACCACCCCTGTGCATGTGGGCCCGAGCACTGTGCCCCACACGGAGCCCATCCATGTCACGCCGTCTGCAGCCTGGGAGACAACCACGGAGCCGGTGCAGAGCCCCAGCTACACCCACCTGACCCTCTCCACCGAGGCCACCTCTCTCCAGGCTGCCACAGAATCCCCACTGCCACCACCAGCAGACAAACCTGCTGTCACTGTGCCAGAGACAACTTCTGCTGCATCTGTCCTCTCCAGCTCATCTAAGAACATGGATCACATAGCCTTGCCCACTGAAGGGCCAGCCACAGCCCAGGCCCAGCACACAGACCAACCCACCACCCTTGGGGGTAGCCCTCTGCACACCTCTGCATTGGCAGCTGTAACACCTTCCCCTCATGTCACGAGTTTCAAGTGGCCTCCAAGTCCTTTTCCCACTACAGAGGCACTGACATCTGCTGTCTCATCTCCCCAGACCCCCAGCCAGGTGCCAGGGAGCCCTATTGTCTCTGATGATGCTCCTGGATTGCCAAGAACTGAGCCCCCTGTTTCAGAGCTCCCAACATCAGCTTCCCCTCAGTGGCTGCTGGAGGAGGGCGCAGAGCTCCAGGACACAGAGGACTGGATGGATTTGCTGCAGGCTGAGAATGACACATCTCTTTTCTCTGCTTCTACTCTTCTGTCGGGTGATGGTGATTCTTCAGAGAGGGATGTCCCTGATTTTCCCAGGATCCTTCACCCTGACCTCGATTATCAGTATGATGCCCCTGAGTTTTGGGAGGAGGTAAGTTACTGGCCTTTTGTAATTCACAGTCTAAGACTGTAACTCTTTAAAATTTTCTTACAGATTGCCAGTCTAGTATTTCAGCACACTGGAGGGGTTGTGTCCTGTGGTTTTTTTTCAGAGTGAAGAGCCTAGCTGGGGTCCAAATGCATGTCCCTGTGTGCAGGGAATCCAGGGATCTTCGCTGTTTCCAGTCAATGTGGCAAGGAAGATAACCCTGCTGGGAAAGAACTTCCACCTCTATCAGGTAGTCAGCTCAGTGCCATCACCATCAGGAAGTTGTATTAATGCAGGGCACTGTTTGGGCAACCTGATCACTGGACTGCTAAAATATGTGTAAGATACAGGTGTGACTGCCTAGGTTTCTCCTCGAGGAATAACCTATTTCTGTGCATAAAGAATTCTGTAGCTGGATGTATCGGTGTGTATAAGGTCACCCAGAGAAGGGGAGAGTACAGGTGTGCACCAACCTGCTGAAGAAGATCTGCATGTATTTGGATTAAATTGCACCTGTGCTGCACTGCAGATAGTAGTTCTTGAAATAACTTTCTGCTGAATCTGTCCTGTTTGTGTCTCCATAAGCTGAAGACAAGTCATCTGTTTCCTTTCCTTTGTGGCATGCTCATGTTAATGTGGCTATTCCTGCCACACCTGAAACTTCTGCAGTGGGGAAAACCACCCTTGACAGCTGATTCTTGGGTGTGCCTCTGATAAAAATTCTCTTTGCTTCTCAAGACAGAAGATGATTTAGTAACCTTTGACAAAAAAGCAACTCAGAACATGCAGCCCACAGTCTAATTGTTACTTTGTACATTAAACCTGACATACTGCACTGCTCAGAGGAGCAGAGCTGGTTCCAGAGAGATGCATATCTAGCTTTTTTACAAGAATTATCTAAGCAATTCAGTGGAATGTTTACAGGAAAGAGGCAGGTTACTGTTTTTGACATGCTCTGCCCTAATCCATGTACTCTATTCTTCATTTCCAAGCTAGTGTTTCACAGGGATCTACTGGCATAACTTCAGTCCCACTGTTTTTTAAAATTTCTCCCTCTGTGCTGAATTCTCTGCACAGTGATACACATGCTCCCTTCTAGGTGTTTTGTGTTGGTTTGACTTTCATACATGGAGGCAGTCACAGCATTGACAGCTCTTGAATACAGCATAGAGTTGGCATAATGAGGGGCATGAGAGGAGCACACTGCTGGCTTGGTGGCTTGAGGAAAGGTGCTGAAATGGAGAGGCAGGAGGACAATGCAGCCTGAAGCTCTGTGTCACTGAGAAATGGTGCCATGTGTCTCCTCCTGCAGGACCAGCAGTGGGACTATGAGTGTGTCTTGAATTTGGAGGGGAGGACAGTGGTGATGGAAGCTTATGTGGAAGGAGAAGAAACAAATAAGTCCCTCTGTTATATCACCTGCCAGATGAACCAGGTGAGTGCTGGGATTTCTGTACCATTTCACAATTCACACTGATTTTGCTCGGTAAAAGAGTAGGATGGAAGGCAAGCTCTGGAGAAAAGAGCATATTTTGCAAAAGTATTTATAGGATATTTAATACTCTGGTGCCCTCAGCTGTGATGCTGCTGCCTGCCAGTACTGGTACCTTCAACCTCAGGAAGATTGTGCAGTCTGAGCCACATGACCTGTTGCTGCACTGGCTGTAGCAGGAGGTGATGCTGTCTCTGAGCTGGCCAGCACAGTGCCACTCCTGCTTTAGCTTGAGGCACTGTGTTTGTCATTCTCTGCATCATAGCTCCTGTGATGATTGTTCTTTTGGGAGAAGAAAAATGCTGTTAGTACTGATTTTGTCCTTGGTGACAGAAGCAAGACTGTGGATTGTAAAATTATCAGGGAAAATTAAAACACACATGTGCACTTCTGGATACTGTGTGAATTTTACTTAAGGCAAGATTTGCAAGCAGGGATGTTATTTTTAGTTCACAAACTCATATATTTAAGGGAGAAGAATAACACAGGCTCTTGTGCACACGAGCACTGCAGACCAATTGTGATCCTAAATCATCAGCTCTACTGAAATTACATAAATGCCAGCTTGAGCAGCTTTCTGAGCAGGTGGCTTGTAGATAGGAATTGGCCACTTAGGAATGCAGTTAGGAAGTTAGACAAGTATTGTTGTGAGCACAGACTTGTTTTTCAGTGTTCATCTTAGTGAATGAAAACCTGCTACTCTTTCTAGAGCAGAATTGTGACTGTGAACCAATGAGGACAAGCCTGTGCTGCCACTGCCCCCCCTAACACTGCCTTGTCTGCTTGCATGGAAGCTCCATGTAGGCTGTATGTGCCATACACTATTCAGTGTGGATGCTGGTGCTTCTTGCCTATTCAGCTGGTTTGGTTTTGCCTCTGCTAAGTCCTCTTGATGGTCTTTGTCGTTGCAGTACAGTTACACAGCACCTCAACTCGAGTTCAATGCTGTGGTGTTTGTACAGAGGCGACGACACCTTCGAGTGGACAGTGCTGCAGATCTTCATGGTAGGAGTGCAACGCCTTCCCAGTAAAAACACAGCAGATGAGGTGGAAGGGAATTGAGAAATCCTCAAATGAGGCTTTTTGTACCTGTGGTAGCCCTATCACAAGAAAACTAAGGAAAACAGAGCTTCACTTCTATTGCTTGTCATGGGGGCAGGAGGAGGAGTGGGGTCTGTAAAAGCCACCAGGTTGCTGGGTTATGCTGTGCCCTATGGGGATGTTTGCAGATACCTCTAAATTTTTCTCCTTTGCAGTGACTTTTTACAACTGCTCTGTGGGACATACTGATTGTAGCCGCTGCCAAACAGCTGACTCAAAGTACAACTGTGTGTGGTGTGGAGGTGACAACCCCAGCTGTATCTTCAGGGGCTCTTGCAAGGAAGAAATTGAAGACCTGTGTCCAGCACCTCTCATTCACTCCGTGAGTAATTTGCTCACTGGTGTACTGCACACAGGGCAGTGAGGGCTCCATTCTGCAGTGGAAATCAAAGGGCTGTGAACTCAGAGTGCAAACAGTGCAGCTCATTAATTTATTGACCTTCTGAAGAGGAAGTTCAGTTCGGGTCCCTCAGTGTTGTGAGGATTCTAGACTGTTGTTGCTAGGCTTTCAGTTTGCTGGTAGAGAACAGTGGGGAATGATTCATTTGTATCTCAGTTGAAACTGGTAACCCCAAATCATTCAGGAGCTGGGAAATGGTCCACAGGATGGATCCTCCAACTGTCATGAGCCAGACCCTGAAACAGGTTGGCCCAATTTAGCCTGGGGCAAAGGAGGGTAAAACCTAATGACAACAGCACAGCAATGATGAGAAAGGCATGACAGGTTACTGGAATTAATTCTTTTTGTCTGTTTATTTTAAATGTTTCTTGCTAACTGCCACATGACAAGTGTCTGTAGCCATGTGTCCCTTTTGCTGTCAGCTTGTCCTCCCTTCAGTGGCACACAACATCCATGTGCTGCATCTTGTCTTAGTTTACCTTGGATGCTGCTCAGGGACAGAGCTTTGACATTTGTGCAGCATGCAATTCATTGTCGTCTTGATGCTGAGGGGGAATGGTGCTTGCTGCTTCAATACTAGCAACATGTATTGGCTGTGCATTCCCACTCTTCAGCAGAAATGCCCTGTGGAGTGGTCAGCATGTTGATGGGAAGGCAAAGCAGGGCAGTCTTTGCCTTCTAAGTGGATTATCACCTCTGGGTGGGGACTGCTGGCAGCAGCAAGGTATGGGAAAGAAGGCTCCGACTGTGGTGATCTTTATGGCCTTTCTTGTGATGAGACTGCAGCCTGGGACTAGTCCAAGCCAGTAAAAGGAGTCAACAGCAGTGACCTGAGCAGGCAGAGTTTGCACCAGGGCAGCTGAAGGGCCCTGTGCTGTAGATCAGTCACCAGACTGTGGAGGTCTGAGATACTGTGACATTTACACGTGCGCGGATGTCTTTGCAGGTGTACCCCCTGTCTGGACCAGTGGAAGGTGGCACTAGAATCACCATCACTGGCTCAAACCTCGGGCAGAAACATCAAGACATTGCAGAAACTGTCACTGTTGCAGGAATTCCCTGTGCCGTAGATGCTCAAGAGTATGAGATCTCTAGCAGGTAGAGTATCTGTGAAACCTCCTCCCAGAGGCAGGCGCTGGCTTTTCCCTTGGCTGCTGACCCAGCCTGAGATGTCTTTGCCTTTGCTGTAGTAGGTGTTGAGCCCTGCCCATTCCCAGGGGGTGCCCTGAGTAAGGTCAGTGTGTGAGTAGTTGCTCAGGCAGTGACCCTAGAGAGATAAGGTTGTGTACAAGGCAACAGCCAAACAGTGATGCCATATTCCAACCTAGAATATGCCGCCTAGACAGAACCCACAGTCAGGTCAGGGAGTTGTGGGATCAGAACCCTGTAGTTTCATGGGTGTCTCACTCAGCCACAGGAGAGCAAAGGACATGGCTTGTGCAAGTGTCACTGATAGGGAAATGCCTGACCATGTTAACACAGGGTGAGGATGGGAATGCGTGGTTGAAGGCACACCCCTAGATGGTCAGTCTTCACTTGCTAGCAAGACTTCCCCCCCAGGAACCAACTCAAAGGAAAGATCCTCTCTGCCAGGGACAGATGAGGAAGTCCTGATGGGCCCAGTACCACTCTTCTGGTGGCCAGGAGTGCCTGACAGGTCACACAGTGCTTGTAAAAGTAGTGACAAGGAGAAGGATGAGAAGCAGAAGTACTCCTGAATCTGGCTCATGTCAGTGGCAGAGAATTGTGCAGCTGGTGTGTCTGGCCAGGACAGAACAAAATAATAAAGCAGTAGTTAGGTGTTAAGAGGTATAAATTGGGGATAACTAGGAAGCAAGGAGAAAAGGATATTTGTGTAGTTGGCCAGTGGCAGGGCAGGTAGGTAGGAGTTTTGGACAAGGGAGGGAGATGAGCCAAACAACCAGCAGGAGAAGAGGAGAGCAATTGTGAGTAACCTCTTATCAGAGCTATCACAAACATGTTTTTCCATTCCATGATAGCAGTAGTTGTAGCACCTTTCCCTCTAGGAGCCAAGTAAGATCCTGCTGGGAATGGCCTGCTGTGTTGAGCAGTGTTGTCCTGTCTGTGCAATTTGTTTGTCTGGATCCATCTGCTTTCTGTTTTCATCCTAGAATTAGAGCATAATCTTTCTGGGGTTAGTACTGTCTGTGTTCTGCATCTGTAAATTACCTGGCATCACAGGGTCTTGGCTTGGACTGCATTGCCTAAGTTCAAATTCCTCAGCCTCTTTAGTTGAGGGGATATAGCTGTGAACCTGGAACCTGCTCCTGAGCAAGGCCCAGACAAAATTAATCTCCTGCTATGCAGGAGGCCTGGGAAGTCTTGCTGCTCTGTTCTAAGTAGAGTTTTACTTTTCATCTTGTCAGCATCTCCCATAGCAAATTATATCTGGAAAAAGGGCTAGAAGGAATGACTGGTGCAGATCAGGGGATCTGGCTGGTTGCAGAGGCCAGTGGCTGAAGACCAGTGGCAGCTAAACCCAGGTCTTTAGTCTTCTGCATCAGACACAGCACTAATGTGTGGATTGACCACTGCTGGCCTGAAGTCCCTCCAAATGCTACTGATTTTGATCAGCTCTGGAAAATAGAAGAGTTCTTGGACTCTGTGCATCTGTGACACAGTGAATTCATCCTGTTCCAGAAAGAATAATCTTAGATAAGATGAGCCTGTTTGAAAGTGGTCCCTGCTTTTTTCTACTGCACCTAACCTAGCTTTTTTAGAGGTGTTTCTTGATGTTGGTTGCATATTCTGAGCATCAGATAAAGCTGGAAGAAGGGAACTTTGGTTGCTAGATGTTTTTAGGACATGCTGCAATGGATGCAGTTCCCCTGCTCTCCCCTGGTGTGACTTTATTCTTGGATTGTCCTGCAGCATCGTGTGCGTCACCGGTGGCAGCTGGACAGAGAGGTTTGGGCATATCGTGGTCGAAGTGCCTGGAGGAGGTCGTGGAGTTTCTGGTCATGTTTTCACTTACCAGGTAACATAACCATAATATCTCCCCTGTTTTCCCAGTATCTCTGCTAAATGGCTGTTTATTGCATAAACTTGGATTCTACCAGGTACTTGCTGCTGGTATTTTTATCTGATTTTTCTGCTGCTTGTGTTGTGTGGTGTACTGGGATTTTTTTTGTTTTGGTTTGTTCCTCCCTCACCCCTCTTTATATTATAAGAACAGCTGTACTGGGTAATACTAAAGATCCTGTAGTCTAGTGATATTATTTCTTTTTTGACAATGATATCTGTTAAATACTTAGATACACTATATTTTTCCTTTATGTTTCCAGCTTGATTTTTTTTTTATTGATGGCTTAACAACTTACTAAGACATCTGACTTTTCTTTTGTTAATATGCAAATTGCTGTTTGAACATGCTTTTATCTTCTGACCTTCAGCAGCTGGTGGCAGTAAGTCCAAAATTCCTGTGCGTTGTGTGGAGAAATGTTTCCTAACATTTTTAAACATGTTTCTGATAACTTTTTGATGTCTTAAACCCAGCAACTACGAAATAATACTTAAGCAACTTTTAAATGCAATTGCTTCTTTTTCTTCCTTTCTGTGCAATTTACAAGCTATGTATCTAGCTGCATGTGCCCCTCTCCTATGGGAAGGGGAAAGAGATTCTGGCAAGTCTTAAGCTCTTCCATTTTTGGCTTGATAGAACCATTTTATGTACTAGATTATGTTTGTTGCTCTTCTCTTGATTATCACCAGGATGCTGTTTAGAGACTAGTAATGGTGTACATGTTTGCTTTTTATCCTGTAGTCTCCTTCCTACTTCATGGACCTTACTTTTTGTTTGTCAGCAGTGACTTACTTGTGTCATTCTGCTTGGTTTCTCTAAATTTTGCTACAGCTCCTCAGTGGTACTAAGTTTTTTTTTGTTACAGCACAGGTCTCAAGAAAAAGTCATAGGGCTCCCTATTGTTAATCTCTTCATCTGCTAGGCAAACAGGCAATTTATTTGCTACCTTGTTTTTCCTAACCTGAGTTATTAATCTAATTACTGATCTGAACAATCCCTTTGGACTGTTAATCCCTGGCTTTGTGTGTGAGGCTCACAGCTCTGCTGTTTGCAGTATCCATATGCCTTTGGCAGTCTGTGGAAAGGTCCTTGATTCAGAGTTCTTGCTGGTGTGATTGATCCCTCCTCTGCTCAGTAAAGTAGCTGCTGGAGTATAGCTGAGGCCTACCTGTGGTTTGAATCTGTAGCTTCTATTTTCCAAGCATTGGAGGATGCTGAACATATTCTGCTGTTTTCTTTCCTTGTCTTATCTTTTGAGGTCCTTGTCACTCACTTCCTTTTTTTTCCCTCCCTATTCTAGAATCCAGAGCTGAAATCCATTGTTCCAACTCAGGGTCCCAAAGCAGGAGGAACCTGCCTTACTCTTCTAGGCTCAAAGCTGCTGACTGGGCATCCTAATGAGATCAGTGTCCTGCTTGGAGATCTCCCTTGTCAAATGTAAGATCAGAATTTGCCAATGTGCTAGCTGTGCACTGCCCTAAGTCCTTCCCAGAGCCTCCCAGAGTGTAATGCTGTCTGGAGCAGCGGGAGCTCTGCTTTCCTCTGTGTTCCAGGGGATCTTCCCCATGAGGATCATGGCAGCAACCTCAACCATCTTAGATTCCTGCACCTTACCTGGATGTGAGCAGGGCTGCACACCTCTGTTCTGCTTGTCCCTTGACAGTACTGTAACCCATCCTGACACTCTGCTTTTGCTGATGGGGAGCTGCAATTGGCTCCTGCAGCCTGATCCCAAGAGCTGCTTGTTCTCTTGCACCCTGGGACACGTACACCTGCCTCACCTCACTGCTGTCCCTCCTCCAGTCCCTTCAGCCTGGACAGTGACTGTACCTGTTTTTTGTCCATGTGCTGCTCCTGATAGCTGCCAGCAATTATTACTTGCACAGATAAGGCACAAGAGCTTTTAGCATGAGATTTAGTAAAATAGTAGAAGAGGTTTGCAGACTCTCTGCAAAGAGAAAGGAAAAGGAAAAAAAAAAAAAGCCAGAGTACTATAAAATCTGTCTCTGCAGTGGCTGTGTTAATCCCTTGTTCTTCTTGTCCCTCCTAGCCTCTCTGAGATGACAGAGGATCAGCTGGCGTGCCAGACAAGTCCCAGCAATGTGTCCACAGAACTCCCAGTCACCATCAAATACGGGGAGCAAGAGCGGAGATTAGAAGGGTTCCTCTTTAGATATACTCTGGATCCCAACATCACTTTTGCAGAGCCACCAAAAAGCTTCCTCAGGTAGAAAGAAAGTGTCCCTTCCCCTGGGCAGTGCGCTGGGGCTGCAGCACCAATGGCATCTGAGTGGCACTTTGGGGTAAAGCCAGGCTTGTAAGAATGAGCATAAACAGAAGGATGGGAACATGGATAAAATTGAGCTAATGAATAGCAGGTGAGTCAGATCAGCTACTTTTGTCTTTCAGTGGAGGGAGAGTGCTCAGAGTGCATGGATACAACTTGGATGTTGTACAGAAACCAAAGATCCGAGTTACAGTTTCTCCATCTGAACGCCGGCGCCGAGGAGTGGGGCGATGGCGAAGGATCATCCCAGACTCTGATTGTCCTGAGGATTCTCTGTGCAGCATCCAGCAGGTAGCACAGCACTCAGTGGGGATGTGGGTGCACAAAGGTTGATGTTCCACCTCTGAAAAGATGGGCTTTCTGTCCCTGGGGCTTTTTTCCTTCCACCACTTGCTTTTATCTGCTTGGATTGTACCAACAGTCTTGGCCCATAGAAGTGTTCTCTGACAGACTGAGAGGTTAAGCATGTTCACAAACATTTCCATGGGCTGAGTCTGCCTCTGCCTAGAGATGTGCAAGACTGTGAAGTGGGACAGAAATAACAAGGCAGCGGTGTGGAGATAAAGGAATCAACATCTGAGCCAGAGAGCTTGTGTGGCTCAGTGTGTCTGTGCTTCAGATCCTTCCTTTTGCATATTTCAGTCTATCCCTATAGTTCCTGGGATCTCTTTCACTCTGAGATACAAAACTAGGCAGTGAAATTACCAGCACCACAATCATTTTCTGCTCTTCTGCTGCCAGTCTGCTGAGATGGGTTGTTACAGAGGTATTGATGTGGTCACCAAGGTCACAGAGCATGCAGCAGAATTTTCAGAGGTAGAGAGTGGTTTGACAGCTCAAGTACAAGAAGAATTTGCATTATTAGTGCAAATGATGAAGAGCTTCCTGTATATAAATGTGCTTTTGATGCACATGCATCAGTAACAGCTGGTTTTATCAATGTTCTTAGGAAAGATTTGTGGCTGTAGGGCAGAAAAAGACTTTCACCCAATGTATAAAACAAATCCAGCCAGGCATGGGAACACTTCCACAGAAGCATTCAGACTGGGAAAACAGCCTTGCATTGAAGGTATTTGGTCCTATTCTCTCAGAGCAGGGAAATCTAAAGCTGGTCTCTCTCCAGAATTTGCTGCCAGGGGAATGTCAGAGCTGATTCCCACTGCTGAGACCTTCCAACAAAACCAGTGCTATGAAAGCTTTCCTTTAGAGGAACATGGGGAATTCCTCAGATCTTGGATTTTTCCCCTTTACAGTTAGTGAAGCAGGGTTCTTCTGGCATTTCTCCAGATTAGAAGAATGCAGACTGGCCCCAGATTGTTTGGGGTGGAAAGTATTGCCAAGCTGCAGGAGAAGCACTGGTGTTCCATTACTGACACTTTTTTTTTGCCTTTTCCACTTAGTTTGAAGAGCCATGTCTTGTTAACTCTTCCTACCTGATCCTGTGCAAAACTCCAGCCATTAACCTGCTGTTGAGGAGTGTTCGTATCAAACTGGAATTTATTCTGGATAATCTGAGCTTTGACTTCAACTCACTGCATCCCATGCCTTTCTCTTATGAAGTAAACCCTATCCTAAAACCATTGAATGCTGAGGACCCTGCCAAACCATATCGTCACAAGCCAGGAAGTGTCATCTCTGTGGAGGTAAGACAAAAGCCAGCTAGAATTAATGTTCCTTTTATGAAGTTTTAAGTTGGTGTCATGCAGCATCCAAGGTTTTTGAAGCATTTGACAGGTTACAGCCTGTCACAGCACATCTGCTTTGGCCTGTGAGAAACAGTTCATAAGGGGAGGGAAAAGCATGCATCAAAAAAGCCTCTTGAGTCCATAAATCATTGTTAGGGGCTTCAAAGGGCTTGTGGAAACTTCTGTGGTTTGTTTTTTTGGGGTTTTTTTAATCCTAATAAACTGTTTGTATATGAGATATTAGTACTACGTTATCACTACATCCTGTTCTCAGCTGCTGACTCTCTCATAACTACTTCAGTTTCCCCTAGAAGTAACTTAGGACTAAAAGAATCCTGCCAGTGGGGAAGACCTGTTACTAAGTGAAGGCAGGAAAATCCCTCATTAAAGATGATACAGAAGAGCAAAATGACTCTATTTTTATTGTACATGCAAGAAAAAAATTCTGAGGTATCTCTTTTGTATGGAAAGGTACTTTTCAGTCCAGTACTCAAAGAAAGTAGTGGCTGCAGCTGTAGGTGCAAATTCTCCACATGCACTTTTTGCATATGGGTAAAAACGGTGAGGATATAAGAGCCTACTGCCATTGGAGTTGAATGCATCTTGGAGATGTAGGGCAGTTTGAGAAGATTGGAAGAGAACTTTAAAAGACAAGGAGGTTATCTGTCAGGATACCCTGACGGAGCTCTGGGCTTAGAAAGTGTTAAAGCATAAAAATGGAATGAACATCAGTCAGCATGGTTTTATTAAAAAAAGAAAAAGTCTTAATCCCCCAAAATTAAAGCAAATAAGAGAAATGGCACAGATATGTTACACCTTTGAAAGGCATTGATTGAGTCAGCTGAGTGTGCAGGTTAACTGACATGAGACTACCTTTTTAAATATACAGAGTGAAGAGCTGAGCTTAGCTGTGTTTTGGCTGAAGAGCCTTAAGAGGACAGGCTATTTATAACTGTACTTATGCAGTGTGCTACAGGTCCTAAAGCTAAGTCTAAATCACATGCAACTGAACTTTTTAGCTTACACAGTTAACTCCTGCAGCCTGTTCACATGTGAGCCTAAACCAAGAAGAAAGAGAGGTTGCTTTCATCTCGTGGTATTCGTCTCCTCCATCTTCTCTGAAGCCATGGCAGTACATAGTTGTTTTTAACCTGATCTCATGTGCTGTCCAAATCTATTTCAGGGGGAAAATCTCGATCTGGCTATTTCCAAGGATGAAGTTATGGCTATGATTGGGGAAGGAATCTGTGTGGTGAAGACACTAACAAGGAATCACCTCTACTGCGAGCCCCCGTCGGAGCAGCCGGCTCCGCGGCACCGCACCAAGCGGGAGGGCACGGACCTGCTCCCGGAGTTCACGGTAGGGAATCGGCAGCACTGCCCAAAATCCTGCCTTTTCTTGACGCATGTGCAAGAGGTGGGAGTGGGATGTGAAGTTAGGAAAGGTAGAAGCCCTGCTGAGGGGTGGGGGAGGTAACAGGGCTGGCAGGGAGCTGGTCTTGTTCTCAAATTCTGCTCTTAAAGGCTAAAGTTGCCTGAAAGTGAACAGTATAGCTGGGTTCACTGTGCTGTGGGACAGCCCTTCTGGGCAGCTGTGTGCTCCCTGTGCTCATTCTGGAGAAGCCCTGTGGCTTTGTATTTCATTCCTGCACAGAGGAGTGGAATCACCATGGCAAATGCTTTCTTATTACAGGTTCAGATGGGAAACCTGAACTTCCTCCTGGGCCGGGTGCAGTATGACACAGAAAGCCAGCTCACCTTCCCGCTGGAGGCACAGATTGGTTTGGGTGTTGGTGCATCCTTTGTGGCACTGGTTGTTCTGGTCATTGTCTTCATATACAGGTAGGAGGTTCTGGCATGGATGAGGCCTTTAAGTTCCTCACAATGTTTTTCAGTGGATGTGACCAAGCATGTACATCTTGGGCCTAAACAAGGTTACCGTTTTCTTTATTTTGTGTCAAATTCTGAGCCCCTGGTGGTGTTAGATGCAGGAGGCATGTTGCACTGCTAGTCAGTCTATACTGTGATTCATTCAGAATCTAACGGGTGCTTCAAGAGACACATCTAGTTTATGGAACACTGTGTGGTATCCTGCAAAGATAATGCTTTGTAGAAATCGCCTCTGCACCAACTGCCCTGGAGTCTTTGGCAGCAACACAGCAGTTGGCAAGGACAGTCCCTGGGTGAGTGCCACCAGGAACAATTTTGCTTCTTATTTCAGGAGGAAGAGCAAACAGGCTCTGAGAGACTACAAGAAAGTTCAAATCCAGCTGGAAAATCTGGAAACGAGTGTTCGGGACAGATGCAAAAAGGAATTCACAGGTCAGTCACTGAGCTCCTGGGTTCTTTCAGTTTCAGGGAAACTTGGAGACCCACCCTCAAGCCTACCTCTCTTCCCATTCCTGTGTACTTGTCTGCATAGCTCAGAGCAGGCAGTAATTTATCTTGTGCCAATGCATAGAAACATAGAGCCAAATTCTTCCTTTTTTAATTCTTTAATTCAGAGCACAGTGATCTATACAGACGTCTCTCATTCACCACTTCATCCTCCAGACTCAGATGAAGAGCTAAAGTCAAGACAGCACACTTGGAGGGATCTTAAGGACAACTACTAGCCCAGTCTTTGTGTAGGGCAAGTTGAATTGCAGGCCATGTTCTGAGCTTACAAACCTTGTACTTCAGCTCTGTACAACTGTAGGAGACCTGTGGCTCTGAAACTCTGTAGGTGACTGAGACTGTAGTCCCCAATTTATGTGTGAAGGAGTGAGAAGCAGGTCTTTAATACTCTATCTTTGCTGTAGGTAATGCCTGTAACCACAGACATGTGCTGAATAGTGGCTTCCTCTTCATAAAAATGGAAACCAGCTCCTGATTGGAACTTTACTCATGCTATTTCTCCTGCTGCCTAGTATAGTTTTAAGTGTTCTAGCAATGAGACCCCAATATGCCTCTTTCTGATTGGAAACATCCTTCCTCTTTCTCAGTCCCATGCTGCTGGCCCTCCACTTACCTCATGCTCTGCACCGTCTATTGAGATCATGTCAGTTGTGTTATCCTCATGGGCATTTTCCTTTCCCTCAGACCTGATGACTGAGATGATGGACCTCACAAGTGACCTTGTGGGCACAGGGATCCCCTTCCTGGACTACAAGTCCTATGCAGAACGCATTTTCTTTCCGGGCCACCGTGAGTCACCACTGCAAAGGGACCTGGACATCCCTGAGTGCCGACGGCAAACAGTGGAGCAGGGCTTGGTCCAGCTCTCCAACCTCCTCAACAGCAAGCTCTTCCTCACCAAGGTAATGTCCTTCTCTCTGCTGGCAGCCTGCTGTGGGGCCAGAGCCATGGCACTGGCAGCAGGAGGTGGGCAATGTCTGTTAAGGTTCATTCCTTAATAGTTCCCTGCACCATTTCTTCCAAGAGCCAGCAGCTGTGGCTGCTTTGTTTTCAGCACATTCACACACTGGCTTATCTCTCTCCCCACCAGTTCATCCACACTCTGGAGATCCAGCGCACTTTCTCTCCAAGAGACCGTGCCTACGTGGCATCACTGCTCACGGTGTCGCTGCATGGGAAGCTGGAGTACTTCACTGACATCCTCAAAACTCTCCTAAACGACCTTGTGGAGCAGTATGTGGCCAAGAACCCCAAGCTGATGCTGCGGAGGTGAGTGAGCCAGCTGTGATCCCACTGGCAGCTACGTGAGGGCACAGAGCCTTTCTGCCTGGGTGGCAAGCTCTGAAATGCTCTGCCAAGTCTTCTAATCCCACTTTGCTATTTTGATGGGTTCACAGTCATGCCATGTTTGGAAGCTAAACTGAGATATCTCCCATAGATCCCAAATAGCCTCCTCTCTGGTCCATCCTTCTGATTTAAACACATTTCCCTTGTTTGAGACCTACCAGAGGTTTTCCTCTTGTCTCTCCAATTCTGTAATTTGGTGCCTCCTTCAGGCTGACAAGTGCTTCCAATAAGTAATGTCAAAAGCATTAACCATACTGGTCTCAAAAGGCTTTTTTTTCTCTCCATTCCGTATCACAACTTAGTGTGCTCTTTTTCCAAAGGAAGTGATCTTTACCTCCAAATCTCCCCCAGTTCTGCATCACATTCCTGTTACCAACCTGATGCTCTCTTTCAGGACAGAAACAGTGGTAGAGAAGCTGTTAACCAACTGGATGTCCATCTGCCTGTACACGTTTGTGAGGGTGAGCTCTTTGTCCCGTGTTGATGTAGAGAGGACAAAAAAGGAGAGACAGGCACAGCTTTGCTTTGTGCCTCACTGGGAGCTGAAACAGTGCCAGGGTCACCCTGTATTCCAGGGTGAGAAATAAGAGCTGGGCTGCTCACTGGGAACAGGGATTCTTAAATCAGCATCAATACCACTTGTTTCCAGGATGTGTCACCAGGTCATGGAGGCCTCAGTGTAGCTCATTTATCTTTAAATGCACAGGCCACAGGCTGATCTTTGTGTAGGAGGACAGATGGTTGTCTAATTCCTTTTCTGGAGGGCTGGGGGAGGCAGAAAGGATTCTCTCAGGTTAGTGACACAGAGGCAGAGCAATGCCTTGGTCATGTGCATCTCTGGTAGCTGGACAGTGCACTTTTCCTGTGCATGGAGTGGGAGCTGTTGACACAGGCTCTGTCTTTGCCTATTGTGGCTCAGCTGCTGTATCCTCAGTCCTGCTTGATATCCATGTTTCCAAGCCTGGGGCTGTGCTGGGAGGGGCAAGCTGAATTTCTCTCCTTCCTTTCCATGCCAGGATTCTGTTGGGGAGCCCCTTTACATGCTGTTTCGAGGAATCAAACACCAGGTGGACAAAGGGCCGGTTGACTGGGTGACAGGGAAAGCCAAATACACCCTGAATGACAACCGCCTTCTGAGAGAGGACCTGGAGTACCGCACTCTGGTAAGCCCCAAATCTTCTGTCCTCTGTGGTAGGACAGGGCTGAAGTCTCTGCTTCCTGTGCAGCATCCTGCCACTGTCTCCTGGGATCCAGATATGTTCCAGCAGCACAAGTGTGTAGACGGTGAAGAGCTCTGCTAAATCAGGCGCTTTTGCCCCAGGCTGATAGAAGCCTTTACCACAGTCATCTGGTGTACTGCTGTGCCGTGTCTGGAAATGAGGGGATGACATTGCTGATGACACATCGAAGCTCCTCCCCAATGCTCTTGAACTGCCTTCCAGCTCTTGACACAAGGCTGAGGTGTTTACATCTGTGATGTTTTCTTTTCTGAATCTCCCAGTGAAAGGACTAGCTGTTAACTTGCCTTGTTAACTTGAATATCAACCATCAAAGGTGTAAATGTGCCAGATGTAATCTTATCAGTTGAGTAGCTGTGACTTTTCTTCCTCAGACGTTAAATGCTTTGACACAAGCAGGAGTTGGTGCAGGAGGGGCAGAAGACTCTCAAGGGATTTCTGCGAAAGTGCTGGACTGTGACACCATAACGCAGGTGAAGGAGAAAATCCTAGATCAGATCTATAAAGGGACACCATACTGTCACCGGCCAGACCCAGACACGCTGGACCTCGGTGAGCAGAGCTCTTTGGTGACTAAACTCAGTGAGGAAGTGAAGGAATGGTGGTTTGCTGTCTGTTCACAGCACCCTGGCACGTGTGACATTTGTCATTCTCTGCTGAGTGTGCAGAATGTCAGTGTGCACTGACCACTTTGGCTGGACACAAGAGGGAATAGGCTGTAACAGAAAGAGGCAGGGGTGGGAAAGAAGCAATTGGGTTCAGCCTCTCTCACTTCATGGTGTTTTTTTGCCAGACTCAAACCACAGCAATGGCTTGAGCAAGGGGATATGGAATAAAAAGTATGGAAAATGTGTAGGAGGGGAGGGGGATTTGAGTGCAGTGCAAAGATGCTCTGGGCATAGACTGGCACTTCCTGGCAGTGAAGTCAATGGCAACCTCTTAATAACAATATATGTCAAGGAGGATTTTGCCCATGGTAGGTAATGAATGAATGGTAGAACTTACATTGGGAGAGAAAACACTCAGTTTTCCATCTTCTTAATTCTGTTGATGAGTAGTAGTGACATTTAGGGATGAGAAGATACTGAGGAAATAGTAACTGATAAGAACTATGGGTGCATATTTGTGGTTTGAACCACCTGCTTGAAGAGTCACAATCTGACAGAATTTGTAGGAACATGACAGGTGGAACCTGGGAGGCCATGAGGCCACCTGTCCCTGTGCTCAGAGGCATCTGTCCTGTGACTGCAGGACTCAGCATCATTACAGGCACTTGCTCAGGTTATGTTGTCTGTGAAATAGCACAGGTAAAAGGTGATGAGGACCAGAGGGTGTTTAACGAGGTCAGCCAGGTTGACACACATAATGCCTCGAATTAGCAACTAATCCTTTTCATTTTCTGTGGTTCATTGGTTGTAGAGTGGAGATCAGGGCTGGCAGGTCATCTGATACTGTCTGATGAGGATGTGACATCTGTTGTTCAAGGAACTTGGAAACGTCTGAACACTCTTCAGCATTACAAGGTCAGAACTCAGTCTGCCATTGCCTTCTCTTGTCCTACACACTGTCATGCTCTGTTTGTGGCTCTGGCTGCTGGTGGACCACTGTCAAAAGTTTGGACCTTTCTTGCAGAGAATATTCAAATTAAGTCAGTGCTCTGGCTGCAGCCTGACTTCAGCAAACACAACCCTGTCCTTATCCCATAAGGATATGGACATGTGGACATGTGTCAGGCTTGGAAGGATAGGCACAAGTTCATACTGCAGTGAAGGTCATGTGCTGGATCTGTTCCTGTTCCAGGCCAGATCAGTTAGGAGGTGATGACACACTGAGCTGTCAAGTACCTTCTAACAATGGAAAGAGGGATTTTTTACATTATCTTGCACCAGTATGTTGTACCTTGAACCAATATGTCAGTACCTTGCTGCAACATGTTCTAGATGTGAATGACCTCAGTTCCTGAGTATTATCTTCATTGTACTTTGAACATTTGTTTTCTAATTGGTACAGAGAAGATTTTCTCTCCCTCAGGAAAGACAGTGATGGTGCCTCAAGATCCCTGTTTCTGTTCCTATTTCTAGTGATGGTACAGCCTGTTTTGCTCTACAAGCACTTCCCTGTTGTGCTGATGAGAAACATGCCATTTACTTGGAATGTTGTTGTTTTGCTTGTCTGCAGGTGCCTGATGGAGCAACAGTAGCGCTTGTCCCACGCCTGACCAAGCACATCCACAGGGAAAATCAGGATTACATCCCAGGAGAAAGTGAGTTTGATGTCTTGTTCTCATAAAATTACTTCAGAGCACTTGCCAGTTAGTGGAACAAGTCTCTTGCTGTAGCCCCGGCTTTATGCTGATGTAGAAGGCTGACACATGCCTTGGACCCTCATAGGATTGTCAGGAAGTGTGAAAGCTTGGTCAGGTGAGGTCAGAGAAAAGCAAAAGTGTGAGAGCAGAGGAAGGCTGGGCTGGGTGTGAAAATGCAGAACAAGCGCAGTTGTCTGACTCTCAAGGGCTGACCACAGTCTGCAACTTGCAGAAATCTTACTATCTTCAGGTGCTGAGCATGGCCTGAGGGGGGTGATGGGATGCCAGGCAGTTTCCTTACTGCCTGGCAGAGTGAACAACTCCATGAGTACTCCTGTGGCATGAGGGATAATAGCCACAGGCTGCAGGTTAAGAGATTCAAATTGGATATGGAACAAAACTTCTTCAGCAAAAGGGTGGCTCAACCCTGAAACAGAAACAGACTGGGGTGGTGGGGGATCTCTGTGTGGGGGATCTCTGTGTGGGGAAATTTCCAAGACCTTGAAGGTTTTGGGTGAACAATGGCAACCTGCTGTACTGTTGGCAAAGGTTGTACTCAGGAGAAGGCTGGATAGAGACCTCCAGAGATTCTTTCACGTTTGTTTTTCTGTTATACTGGGAAACCTTGCTTGCTTGTGGCTCACCTGGCCAAGGTCTACTGTGAAAGGGCCAACACTCATCTGTAAACAATTGTTTGGTTTAGAAACACCAATGCTGGAGGATGCAGATGAAGGTGGGATCAAACTTTGGCACCTGGTAAAACCAACAGAAGAGCCAGAGCTTCCCAAGCATCGGCGTGGGAGCTTAAGAGATCGGGAGCGGGCCAAGGCAATCCCAGAGATCTATCTGACACGTCTGCTCTCAATGAAGGTGAGAAGAAGCACAGATTGTGTTGTGCTTGGGATCTTGCCTTCCTTCATCTCCCCCAGCAGATTGCAGGGGTATGTGTGAAGATGAAGCAATACCCTTTACCAGCAGTGGCTTTGAGTACCTTTGAGTCTCCTCCATATCTTGCTTTGCTCACAAGGTTCTCCCTGGCCTCTGTTCCACAAACCACAGGGGCCTCCTTTCTCCTTTGCCCCCTTCAGTGGGGAAGGAGTACCCTTGGATGGGTGAGAGGCTGCCACTGAGAAGAAGAGACTGACCTCTCATCTGTGAGGCCTAGGCTCTCTACTCTCCTCTGCCTGTGCTGACTCTCTCCTACCTTGATTTTCCACAGGGCACTCTGCAGAAGTTTGTGGATGACTTGTTTCAGGTGATCCTCAGTACCAACCGCCCTGTTCCTCTGGCAGTCAAATACTTCTTTGACCTGTTAGATGAGCAGGCCATACACTATGGGATTGCAGACCCTGAGACCATCCATATCTGGAAGACAAACAGGTAGGGTGTTCCTGAGGGCCCTGGAGGAAGTACTGCTGACTTGCTTAGAGCTTGCGAGGTGACAGCCACCTCTGCTTACTGAGGAGGAGCAAAATGCAAGTGCAGGGCAGCAGAGCATAGGGTAAAGAGTTGGTTTTGCTGGGACAGCAAAGCAGAGAGATGCAGTAACATGTAGAGTATCTTTTGGCACTGTAGCTGCTACCTTTGCTGATGCCCTTTTGCACTTCTGTCGTCTCTACAGCCTCCCCCTGCGGTTCTGGATCAACATCATCAAGAACCCCCAGTTTGTTTTTGATGTGCAGACGTCAGATAACGTGGATGCTGTGCTGCTGGTCATTGCACAGACCTTCATGGACTCCTGTACAATAGCTGACCATAAGTTAGGGCGGGTGAGTACAGAGGGAGAAAGGAGCATGGTTGGCACAGAGAGTTGAGCAGTGCTGCCTTAGAGAGGCATAGCACCATGGGGACAGCAGGCCAGGCTCCCCCTGGCTTCCATGTGCAGCTGGAGAGTAATGGGGGCTCCTGGGAAGAGGAGGGAGGATCACATTTTGTTTAGCAACAAGAAATTATTGAGGACTGTTCTTTATAGCTTGCAGCTACTTGGGGGACAGAACTAAACTCCAGTTGGCTGTGGCAGACAGTGAGAGTCGCAGGATGCAACTTGAGACATTCAGATTGGCCATTAAAAAGACTTTCCACCATCACTACTCACCCTGTGCTGAGGGTGGAACAGTCCTGCACAGGTCACCAGAGATGGGATGGAGCCTATCAGACATTAGCTGTGCAAAGCCATAGCCAGTGTGATCTCATATTGGTGATTACCCAGCTCCAAGGGGAAGGCTGGACTAGGGATCCCAGGGGTATATCTCAGGGTAGCTCAGGCTGCATTACTAGGAGAGCCTGCTATTTGAAGTGCCTCTCCATGCAGAGGACAAAAACTTCCTGACCCCCAACAAATGGCAGAAAATAGAAGTGATGGTGTTACCTGCTGAGGTTAGTCCACAGCACAGTAAAGGAACTTTTTATAACCAATTCTGGTTTTGGATGTTCAAGGACTCTCCAATCAATAAACTGCTTTATGCCCGGGACATTCCTCGCTACAAGCAGATGGTGGAAAGGTAAGTGCTGGATGTGAGGAGTTGTAGTTTCAGCAGTGGGGAGGAGGGACCATGCACTAATTGCCTGTGTGCCCCTGTCTAGGTACTATGCAGACATTCGTCAGACCATCTCTGCCAGTGACCAGGAGATGAACTCTGCCCTGGCTGAGCTATCACGGGTAAAATAAAAGTATTTCAGAAGTCACCTGGCCTCTCACCTGTGTATCCAGGAGAGAGTTATTAATGCAAAGATGAGATATTCCAGCTGAGTGTGCAGTTCTTCTCAGGCACACTGACTGTGCCTAGTGGCTGCTCTGTACCACAGGGAGGGTGAGGGTCTGCCCAGGCAGCACTGGAGAGAAGAGGGGGTAGTCAAGGATTCAGGGCAAGAAAGACATGTGATTTTTCCTTTGTGAGGAACTCTTAGTAAATTCTCTTTCCTGTTGCTTTCTTAATGAGTCGTGAGGGTGAGAATTTGACAGGACAATTGTTACGTGTCTCATAGTTTTGTCTAATTTCTTCTCTTATAAACAGAATTACTCAGGTGACCTCAATTCCCTGGTGGCTCTACATGAATTGTACAAATACATCAATAAGTACTATGACCAGGTGAGTGTGTGTTTCCAGGAGGTATGAATATTCCTTTCTTCTTCTATCACCCAAACAAAATACTACAAAAATTAACAATTAAGAGCAGCCAGACTATTCCAACACTGTGCATTGTTTCATTGGCATGCATAACTCCTGTCATGAGTTTGCTTTATTCTTATCGAAGAGCAAGGGAGGAGATCAGCAAAAAGAACTTGGGGGCTCTTGGGATTTCATGTGCCCTTCTTCATTTTTACTCCAATATCCAAATACTCTACTTAAAAAAGAAATGCAGTTAATTCGGATTAATTTACTAAAGACTTAATTTTCAGATGAGAAGTTTAGCATTCTTTTTGCCCTGTGAAGTCTGTAAGTTACTACAATGTATCTAGAATACTTCTTCTGTGGTTAATTTGAAATTAATTACTACATACCCGCTCTAGACTAGAGCATGCTTAATTCCAGCTTGAGGTTCTCCATAATGCCTGGAGTTCAGGAGTTGGGTGTTCAGCTAGTTGGGTGTTGTGTGCTGGAGAAAGGCTCTGTAAGCTCTGTCTCGTTGCAGATCATTACTGCTTTGGAAGAAGACCCAACGGCACAGAAGATGCAGCTTGGATATAGACTGCAACAGATTGCAGCAGCTGTGGAGAATAAAGTCACAGATTTGTGACAGGCACAGACAGACTGCTCTCCCCTGGCTGAATGGGGACAGTGCTCATCCTAGTTGATAAACAGGGTGTCCTGCTGCCATTGGAACCAGACTCCAAGGAACCTGCGGGTGACATGAGCAAGGGGATGGCCAAGGCAGTACAAAGTACAAGCGTCCTTGCATCTCAGAGAATATTTTTTTACAGGTTGTTTTTTTTTTCTTTTTAAAAGCAAAATGAAACAAACAAAAAAAAAAAAGGACGAACTTTGGGTTTTTCCCTGGCAGACTGCTGAGGGGCCACACAGGTCCTTCCTACAGACGTTATGTGAATGTGCCAAGTTCCCAAACCATGTTATTGAAGAGCCAGGTGACAGCACCGAGCACAGTGTCTATGGAGTCCTCAGCCTTGCACAGATGCCCTTCCCAGTGCTGGAACACTCCCTGCTGCAACCACTCACTTCCTTGGGGATCAGGAAGTTTTCCTAGGTTGAGCACTGTGCTAACCTCTGTTCCCAGCTAGCAAGCACTCCTGAGAAACACCTTGCAGCAGTATCCCTCCTGATCCCAGATGCTGGATGTAGAAAAGAGAGTGTCCAGTGGTGAAGGTCTCTTGTTCCCCAGTGCTCTGGTCTCTGAGAGCTTGTGTGTGGCACCTGCTTGGCTGGAATGTGCTCACCAGCATGGGTACTTGCCATGGGGCCCACTGCAAATGAACAGCACCCCCTCACCCTTTCCCTCAGGACAAATTCAGTGTGTGAGAGTCACTACCTGGTTCCCTTCGGACTCCACTGACTCAGCTCGGATCTGTCTTCCTGGTTCCTTGTGGTCAGAGGTTGCCCTGCTCTTTGGAAAAGCACAACAAATGCCTTGTGCCACTCCCCTTTCCTCCAGTGTCCAGCTGTTCTGCTGCTCTGAACTGGACTTGTAAATACCCTCAGAAAATTAATGTATTTAAATGCTAAAGGAGAATGTTTAACTTCATGGCTTTGAGACAAAGCTTTTCTTGGAGAAGTATCTCTGTGCACTTCTACTGACAAACGTCTGTCAGCACTGGAGCAGTTTTCTCCACTGCTTTGTCTGCAGGGATAACTTGTAGGTGTCTCCGTTGTCGTACCAGCAGCTTGCCTTTCCCCACAGCTCAGTCCCAGCTCTCTTTGTGCTCTTCTCTTAGGCTTGCCTTACACCTAACTCTCAGCTCCACTGCTCAAACTCTCCTGTTGTGGCACATGGAAGGGTTATTTGGTGAGCTGTGAACTCAAAGGAGCTGTCAAGCACAACCGTGATGTTCCCAAGGAGGGTTGGGTGTCCGCAAAAAGGAATAATTTGTACACAGAGGAGAGGCGTGGAGCAGGCACAAGCAGTTAGTTGGCAGCTGTCACTGGGCAGCTCCTCACTGCTCCCTCCTTAGTTCCTCCACTTTGTGAGCAGTCCTCTGCCCATCTAGGAGCTAATTTATGAGGGTGCTTTACTTGTTCTCTCCCCCCCCGGCTAATTCCACGCTAATGTCCTGTGTGTCTGGGGCAGGTAGACAGGTCTAACTCCTCTGTCACTACTCTGAGGTGGTGATTGTGTAGGCCAGGAGGTAGCAGAGCTAGAACAGAACAGGATCACATCCCTACCTCTCTTTATATTGCATATAGCAGTAATTCCAGGCCTACTCCATCAGCCCTGTGGTTTTGTGTGAATGCTGTGCAGTTGCAAAATTGTTCTTGGGGCAGACTAATGCTGGCCTCTCTCCCTACAAAGCTGGCTCTGCTGTGACCCTCTCTCAGAAGTATAGCAGTATTCCCAGGTTCATGGTGTGCTCAGAGCATGAGCATCCCTGTGCAACCTTCTGCTCCTATCCTGCTGTATGGAGCAGCAGTGGCTGGCTGGCTGGGAAAAATCTGGGGGCTGCAAAGTTTGCCTCTTTCCCCAGGTGAGGACCAGTTAGGGTCTCACTCCTGCCTGACCACCCATTTCCACAAAACTTATTGGAACTTAGCATCTCTGAAATCTTTGTCTTGACTAAATCTGATTAAATTGGTTACCCCAAAAAGCTGAGTGGAGGAGAGGACTGCTAGATGGGAAAAAGCCAATACAATGCATGTTAGTAAAGCCCATTCCTTTAGGGACTGCAGGAGGAGATTCCTTGGTTTGAGGCAGGTGCAGGTACAGTGGTGGAGTAGCATTGTGCCCTTGTGTGTTGGTGGATGGACTTTCTTCCCTAGGAAACAAGGCCTCTCCAACTTGCTGAGTGTCTGCCAGAAGCCACAGAATCTCTGCTGGATTTCTGGCTCTGCAGACTGTCGGTGTCTGCCCCTATTTTTGCAGAATTATCTCTGCACTTTCCCAGAACAGGGTGGCTTGAGGCTTAGTTCTCATTCCACCTCCCACTGGTATCCACATTCTCCCTGTTTCTCAGTAGTGTTCCTGAATGTTGCAAATCATCTGCTTTCTCCAAGTGTATCTGTGAAAGTCTGCTTTTATTAGAGCAATAATCAAGACTTAAAAATAGAGCTAAACATACATGATTGACTTATTTAACATCTTCAGCTTGTCCTTGCATGGCTGGACAGGACACACTGCCTGGTGCAGGTGCAATGATGGTAGAAAGCTGGTAGTGCCCATCTCCTCCCATCCATCTGTCCTCGGTGTTCTAGATACGAGCATCCTCCTCCCTGTGGACAGGCACTGAAGGCCCCTCACTGGGGTCAACTTGGATGTTTAGGCATGGCCCCTCTTATCTCCGTCCATGCCCCTCTCCTGTGGCAAAATCAGTTTCTGTGGCAGGGTTCTGTTGCATTTAAATTTGCACAAAACAGGTTTTATTATGAAATTCCGTATTGCAGGGAAAACTTATTTATTTATTCCTCGTGATCCTTCCAAGTTTTTTCCAGTCTCTGCCTGATTCCACAACCAACCGGACATTCCTTGTCAAGGACAGAGAATCCTGTCTGAATGTTCCTGTTTGCTCATAGGTAGCAAATTCTGTGGGCACCAGCAGAGAGAGCCCTGCCACCGCTGCTGTGGGACACAGGGATGTCACTGCTCCAGTGGGACTCCCAGGAGTGGCAGGCACCAGCTTCATTTAGTGCTGCGGTCAGGGGGAGGGACTTGCTTCTGCCGTGGTCTGGGTGAAAGGCTGAGAACTGATCAGTATTAAGATAAATCTCCTTTAGTGTATTTCAATGTCTCTCCCTTTGGCACGATGAAGCACAGCTGGCACCCACGTGATGTAGATGTGAGAGCTCTTGCTTTCATCTGTCTGATGGCGAATTAGGCTGTACCTGAAAGCTTTTTTTATTTTGGTAGAAATGATGGCTGTTTTTTTTTTTTTTTAATGAAAATAGAGGGTTCTTCTTGGATGCTGCTGCCTTGGTGGAATGCCATTTCTTTTTCAGGGTGTGCCCTGGTTGCAGCAANGTGGTTGTTTTTTTTTTTTTTTTTTTTTTTTTTTTGTGTGTGTGTGCCTTTCTTGTGGGGATGATTATTTTGGTTTCCAGAACACCCAGGGCATTTGCTCTTGTAGTCTTTTTCCTGTTCCTCTGTCGTGATGACTCTGCCCTCTCCAGCCTTGTGACTTGGTGTCTGTCTGTCTGTTATGGTATGGCCTGACCTGCATTTATGCCCTGCCACACCTTAGGTTCTGCTCAGAGCACCCAAGGTACTGTCTTTCTCAAGTTTGAATTAATAATTAATATAAAAAGCTTGAAAAAAACCCATGAATTTTGTTACATAGTGTAATAACTGTTTGTAGATACGTTCTGAGATGTAGGAATCTATTGGTGATATAAGAGGTTTTGTCTGTAAATAATCAGTTTAGAGTCAAAATGATTTTAATAAAGAGAATTCTTACACAATAATTCAATAAATTTTAATATACAACCTCTGTGTCATGCTTGTATTGCATGATGATGCAATTACACAGAATGTATTTGCCTCTTTTTCTTCCTATGTGGTAACTGTGTGCTCCTAAGCACCAGGACCCAGAAGCTGTGCAAGGAGCAAGGCTTTTCCCTCCTTCCTAGGCTGTGTTTCTTGAAGATAACCTTGTGCCACCTTGCACTCCCTGCATCCCTCTGCAGTTTCCAGAGCTCAGTTACCATCCCTGCCCACGGGAGGAGGCAGTGTCCCTGCACAGACACTGCTGTTGGGCTGGCACTGGGGACACAGGGTGCGTGGCAGCCCTGGCTACGTCTCTCACTGTGGGTAAGGGTTGCTGCAGGTACACTGTTGTCACTGTTGGTCACTTGTCCACCAGCGTGAGGCAGAAGCCAGTGTTCTTAATTTACCAAAACAATTTAAATGATTTCACAGTTCTTCCCAGACAGCAATCTGGCTCCTGGGCCATCTGTCCTCTTTTCTTCCCTTCCCTTCCTTTACTAGCAGAGTTTTGTAGAGTCTGCTTCTCCCCCTCTTTCAGTCCCTCCTTGTGTACTCTGTGTGTTCTTGTTGCCCTTTAAGGGGTCACAAACCACTTGTCCCCTGCACGCTGCCCCGCAGGGCTCAGCACCCACCCTGGTGCAGCCTCTGCCCCCTCCCTTGGTATTTTTAGTGCAGGGAAGGCAGGTGAGAGCAGAGGGGCACAGGCAGGGGGAGAAGCGCTCTGGGAGGCCCTGGCCTGGGTTTGGCAGCCTGGAGCTGCAGCAGAGCTACTGCAGGCAGGGTTAACCCTTTGCTGCAGGGCTGGGGCCAGCTCTCGGCAGCCTCAGCCAGGAAACCCGAGCTGTGCGAGCCCAGGGCCCCAGTGAGGGGGAGGCCAGGCCATGCCCAGCTCCGGTGTGAGGCTGGCTTGGAGCAGTGGGGGAAAAAAAATGTGATTCTTACTGCGTGTGGCCTTTTCCTCCCCAGTGTTGCATAGTGTGGGATGCTCGGGCCCCCCCAGAGCTGTGGGGAAGATGCTGCTGTGTTTGCTCTGCGGGAGAGAGGAACAGGGGAAGCGTGGGCACTATGGCCACCAGCACCATGCTGGGATGGTGTTTGGCTGTGTGCAGGCACTAGGATTCCTCAGGTCCAGCAGTGTGGCACACGGATTGCTCTGGGAAGGGGCACGGCTCTGCCAGGCAGAAGATAGTGCCACAGGAGCAAGTCCTGCTGACACTGCTGGGAGCAGGGGAAGCTCAGGCAGCCCCACGGTTTCTGGATCTGGAGAAGGCAGAGCAGAGGGGGAGGACTTCTCTGATTCCATCTCAGTAGAGCTGTGAATTTCCCGCTATAAATAGTTGCTGTGGAGACTGTGAATCTACTGCAGGCTGACAGGCCTGCTGCCAGGGAGGCAGGGAGAGGCCAGCAGTAAAGTGAATCCACCGCAGCTGTCTGAGGTCTCCTGCTCTCCCAAAGCCAAGGTTGTTCCCAGAAGTGGTGTTGTGATCTGATACCCTGCCCCACTCCTCACCACGTCCATCTAGCAATGCGTCCATCTAGTTTGGTGGGCTCAAGGACATCCCTCCTGGGGCAGTGCAGACTAAAATCAGAGCAGGACCAGCTGGTATCTCACTTTAGGGAGCTCCAGAATGAGCCAGATGACAAAGGGAATGTCGTGTCCTGCCCAGGAGCTGCTGCATGGTGAGTCTGTGCTGGGCCCTGGGGCTCAGAGCCCCATAGGGCTGCTTGTGTGCTGTGACTTGCAGGGATGCTGTGCTCAGCAAGGGCTTGTAGGTCTGTGGTGGTGCAGAAGCTGAGAGTGTGTATTGCTCTGGTGAGTTCTCCCACTCCAAAGGTCCAGTGTCATAAGGCATGACAAGTGTTTGGGCAGCTCTGTACACTGTTCCATGCAAGTTGGGTGGAGGAGTCCAGGCCAGTTGTGAAGCATCACTCCTTGTCCATGGCTCTCACAAACCAGGTGGGAGCAGTTCTTGAGCTGAAGTTCTCTGAGCCAGTCCAGGCTTGCAGTAATCCAGTGGGTTTTGCACAAAATAGTTGTGATGACAAAATCAAAACAAGTTGTATTTAATGTGAAAGTGTCAAGAAATGAAGGATTAAGAGCACCAATTGTCTTTTATCACAAAGCTTAGAGAAGTGCATTTCACTTTCCTGTACCAAGTTGCATAGCAACACTCTTCATCTTTTGCCAGTGCTTCCATCCAGAGAGGGTGGATGGAGGTAAATCTTGCATGCCTAAGGATAGACTTGTCTTGCCTCTGCAGCAACAAGGCCACCAGGGTGCAGTGAATGGCTGAAAAGCTCCATCAGCCCTAGGGCTAGGATGAGTCTTACACTTTGTGTCTGCCCCTGGGTCCTATTTTCTCACTGAAGTCTCCTTTCACCAGAGCATTCCACCAAGGGAAGAAGCTGTTGAACTCCCATCTCCACACATTCAGTTTTCTTTGGCAGGTGAATGGTAAGCCACATAATTAAACCTTGCTTGCTCTCAGCTCAGGCCCTGCTGTCCTCGGGATCTGAGTGAAGAAGGCTCAGGCAGATGCTGGTGGTGTAGGAGTGTGAGCTTAATCTGTGCACTAACAAGGAAATTTTTGATTTCACTTCTGCTTCATAGGTAAGATGTCAGCGAGTATTTGCTGTAAAGAATGGCCATGTAGACATGCAGCATCTGGGAGGTTTATACCTAAAGAGACTGATTCTGAACAGGTGTAGAAATGTGAGGAGGGGGAGGTATTTTGAGGTCCTTTCAGACTTCTGTGCAGGCTTGGGTGAACAGAGTAACATCAGCTCTGGCACTTTGGGTTTTCCCTGACAGGATGAAAGTCTTGAGCCCAGTCTGACCCTTAACTGAGAACTGTGTTGGGAGCTCACTGGGTACCCAAAGGCAGGCTGTGCCTCTGGCTGCTGTGCTGGGAGAGGAACATCAGCACGTGGAAAGAAACTTTAATGTTTTGAGGAAGTCAAAACATGGAGTCAAAACAGGTGCTCTGTCTCAGCACCTGGAAGGTGTTATGTTCCAGAACAACTCCCTGCCACCAGCACTGCCAGCCCTCTATAACTATTACTGAAAATCCTCTGGTTCAGATGAGTTCTTAGCTTTAGCGACCTGATTTGGAGGATTTAAAGTTCAATATTTCTATCTGTGCTAATGATCTATGGCATTACTGTCACCTTTCTTGAGCTCTGACAGTGTGTGTTAGCCTGAAGCTTCAGCTGTACAGCAAGTGACATTTCCAAATTATGAAAGGCTGGGTTGGGAGTGTCCCAGCTACTATGGCTTAAGTCTGTATATCATTAGCAACAAGGGCTCTAGGCTGCTATTTCAGGTGACGAGTACTGAAGCCAGTCCTACATCAGCAGTGCAGCACTGGGGAACAGCAGTTGGATCAATCTGTCTGTGCTGTCTTGGTGTTTGTGCCTTGGGCTGTCATAGTAACAAACCCCAGAAGCAGCCCCTTGCCAGGGTGTTCTGTGGCCTTGCTGGGATGTCACAGGATGGTCAGTGATAAACCCATGCTCCAGCCCAGGCCTGGACTGTGGGCAGAGGACCAGTGCTGTAGTGTTTAGAATGCAAGTTCTGTTTCACACGCCTCTAGAACAGGAGCCTTCTCCTGCCAGCCAAAGCCCAAATTCCCTCCTCAGCCAGGATGGGGATAGAGAGGGGGTGCTTTCCCTGGCTGTGGGAAGGGATCCCACAGACCCTGCTAAGCCCTTGAAAATACACACTAGGAAACCTGAGACTCCCACCTGGCCCTGGCCTGGGACCGGCCTGCCAGCTTTCCTCTTCTGAACTCTTAAAATAATCCCTGTCTCCCTGAAGTGCCAAAAGTGTTTGCAACAGCCTGACTCCAAGAGCTGCTGAAGGGAATGGGAAAGAAAGGGGTGAGGGCACAGCAGAGGTATGGCCACCCTGCAGCTCACAAGCTCTCTTGAAAGGAGTAAAGTGCTGACACCACCTGTGTCCCACAGCTTGGGGTCACACTGCCTCCATCCCCTCGTGCCAGGATCTGCCATGCTCCAGGGCCATGGAGGAGCAGGTGCAGCAGGAGATGCCATCAGCCCAGCACACAAGTCAGTCCTTGGGCAGGAGGCTCCAGAGATGAGATCATGCCAGGCTCTTCCCAGGCTAGAGGAGGCCAGTGGGACCTGTCAGGCTGTCCTCAGCTGTTCATTCAGTCTAAGAGCATTTAGAGATGTCACTAATACCTCTTGGTGATGGTTTTCCACAGGACGTCACCACCCTGTGCAGGAGGGAGAGGTGTTCAACACGCGGTACCAGGTGCTGCACAAGCTGGGATGTGGCACCTTTGCCACTGTCTGGCTGTGCCAGGACACGAGGTGAGGGGCTCAGTGCCATTCCGGGAGGTGGGAAAGCGTGGCTGATGTCCTGGGCGGGGCTGGCCCCTCTTGCAGAAACAGCAGAACACAGTCTGGGAGTATGCCAGGCATCCCTGACCACAGGGAACACCTGACAGCAAGATCAGTGGGGTGCAACGAGCAGAGCTGGTCCCCAGAAATCAAAGAATGTAAATGAGGTGGGATCAGCCCTTGCTTTGCATTTTCTTTTCTCGTTTAGACCCTGCAGTCTCCATGTTCTTTTTCTCTCCAGTCCCTTGTGGGTCCCTGGGGCAGTTGTGCTGCCAGATGCCAGCAGGAGGGATGCCCAAGGGCCTGGTGTGCTGTAGACCGAGGCCAAGGGTGCCTGCAGAAGGGCAGCACCTTCCCTGAGGAGCCCAGGGCTGGCTGACTGGGAGAAAGGGAAGTGCTGCTGGTCACAGCCACTGACATGCACTGGATGACAGCTGTGGTTTGTTTCCCAGGAAAAAGAAACAGGTAGCTGTGAAGGTTCTGAAAAGCAGGGAAGGCTTTGCTGAGACTGCCCAGGACGAGATTGCTTTCCTCCGCTGTGTAAGTAAATTCTGTGGGTCTGTGCTTTGCTGTAGTGGGAGTTCAGGTTTGAGTAGCAGCCTCATCATCCCCTCTGCCTCCAGGTCTCAGTCCAAGGTGGGGAATATGGAAAAAAACCTAAAACTGGGGAATTAATAGAAATCACCCTGGCTCAGCACTGGCCTCTGAAAAGGAATCTTTTCCTTCCTCTATCATTCTGGGACATGTTGGCTGTATCCCATTTGCCCTGTCAGCCCCTTTCTTTTATCTGAGACTGAAATCCAGCAAAAAGGAGGAATCTGCAGAATGATAAGGTGGATAATCAATAGAGGAAGGTGGTAATGTTCTTAAGCAGGAGATGGGAGCATGTCTGCTGTACTTGTGTCATTCATAGAGGAACGTCACCCAGAGAACATTGCTGTATCACAACACTGATACAATACTGATACTGAAGTAAAAGGAAATATCTGCAATAGAAAAAAATATGAAATACCAAAATACAATAAATATCTGAAGTCAGCTTCTTCTGGCCTCTGCTAATGGATGTGGTAATTAAGTGTCAGTATCTGGGTTGTTGCCTTTCAAGTTGGCTTGAACTGCTAGTTCTAGAAAGCTTGTGGTTACAATTCTTCAAGTTTGCTCAAATACAAAGTTACATCAGCTTCAGATGAGTAAAAGCTATTAAATTCTGCGCTCTAAATTACTCTGTGACCTTTCTCCGGCAGGTTTGAGAAAGGTTTAGTTAACACCTGTAAATCTGTAGGCCCTATCTAAAGGGAGATGAGCCAGATGCAGTGATGCAAGAGGAAGTACCAAGTGGCACTAATTTAATATAATCAGAGGGCTGCTTTTCTACACATCAGCACAACCCTGTGTAGAGAGTGAGCCTTACACCTGATTTATTATTAATTCTGAGAGACATGCCTGCCCATTCAGCAGCATACAGCTGGTTCCCAAGGCTGTTCCCACCAGCACTGGGGGGTTAGTGCCTGCAGAGCTACGAGGAGAGATGATCTAGTCTCTGTTTTCAGGACTGCTCACTTCTATTGTGCCAGAACAGACCTTCTGGCACTGGTACAGGTGGATCTGACATTGCAAAATGAGCCAAACCAAAACCTTGGCAGTTGTGGCCATGAAGAGAGAAAAAGCAGCACGAATTGCTGTACCAGGAGAAGTGCTCTGGGAGAACAAGCCCCTGGTGCTCCTTGTCACACAAGTGTGTGGTGCTGGGGGTGCTGTAGCAGGAACGCTTTTTGGGTCTGCCTGAAGAGAATAAGCAGCAGGAAATGTACTAAATACTATCAGCAGGATTGATGTGAGTGTGGTGGTTCCACCTGGTCAAGAGCAAGACAAAATATACAGAAACTCATTCCTGGTTTTCCTGATGTTGTTTTCATGGGATTTGTCATGAAGTGCCAACTCCCAGAAGAGAAAGTCTGTCAGACAGGATAAAACAGGTACAAGGTGTCCTTGTGCATATATATGTCTCTAATTGCAGCTTTCTTGGAATCCTCCCCCTCAGGTAAGCTGCATGAAGAAGAAGGACCTGGCAGGAGAAAACATTGTCTGTTTGTTAGACGACTTCAGAATGATTGGAGAGAATGGTTTCCATATCCTTCTGTGGAAAGTGCTTTTCTGGGTCAGCAAAGCCTGGGTATACCTTGGAGAGCCACAGGATGGTGTAAAGCTGAGTGCTGTGCTGCCATGAGGAGGGTGAGCAGGGCTGTAGCTGGACCAGGGCACATGGGCATGGCTGGAGGGGAGAGGCTGAATTAGGAGAAACTTGGTTGCTTTGGTGAAAGGCAAAGGGTTAGTGGTAACACCTTTCCCTGTTAGTGAATCCTTAACTCTTTCCCACATGTGTGCCTGGTATTTGAGGTGCTGGGTCCTTCCATTCGATGTCTGATGGGAAACTACACAGCCCAGGGGCTGCCCTTGCCTTTTGTGAAGAAGTCTTTACAGCAGGTGAGACCTTAGCTGCAGTTAGAGAAGGGCACCATAGGGCTGTCTCAGTCTTCCACCCAAGGGGAAGGGCTTGGGTGTTACTGCTAAGCCTGTAGCCTCCTCAGGTTTGGAAAGGAGTCAGGGTCACAAAATGCCAACAGCCTGCAGGTGTACACCAGGGAGTCAAGGCTGGCACTTCTGTTCCCATCAGCTCAGTAATCATTGGGTTCTCTGCTGCTCGTAGAAGTAGCAGGGGACAAACAGCCTGCCATAAGTTCTACTTCTTGTGGGCAAATCATCTCTTCCCTCACGCTGCCCAGAGAAGGCCCCTCTGGCAGTAATGCCAGACTGCTGGCATTTGTCTTGGCATCCAGCTGTGGGCAGCACTGCCAGCTCCAGCAGCTTTCTGCATGGTACCACTAAAGGCTGCTCAAGGTCTCCCTCCTATCTTTACATTAATTTCTAGATTGCTGATTTGGTCAGCTGGTTCTCTTTCCATTTTGAGGATTCCCTGTGCAGAGCAAATTTTTCCTTCATCCCCTGTAAGGAAGTGCTGGGCCTTACATAAGGATGTAAGGATGGGTGAAAACTGAGTTTCTTCAGGGCTGGCTCTGCTTAAGGAATGGGAAACCTGAGTGAGGCCTCCGAATAATTAACATTACTTTTTGCCTCTCATGCTGAGATTTATCAGAAGTCTGCACACTTGCCAAGATGAAGATTTGCCACCCTGATTCCTGTGCCCTTCTAGGGATACTAAGAAAGAAAATTGCTTCCTCCTTCATCCTGTTTTCTATTATCCTACTACAGAAAATAGGCTACTACAGAAAGCCTCTCCTTTCTCTAAAGAAGCTCCACTAACACCTGAATAAATCACACAAAAATGTACTGGCATTACCTCTGTGCTCCATTTCACACTCAGGGTTTTGGTTGATACATTATCTGCTTTAATTGTAAAATCTCAGATCTGTTTTCCCCCTTCAGATCAGCACTGGGGCAGTATTTACTGCTGATTCATTCCAGTTTAGTTATTTAAATCTTCCCCATGTTTCACAGTTACCATTTAAGGCTGATATTTCCCTGAGGCTGGTGTTCATCCCAGAATAGAATTTGATAATACAGAGAATATTTACCAGTCCTTTATGACTGACCAGAGTGTTAAAAAACAAACTAAAATCTCCTCATAGCCTTTTTTCTGTTATTGATTTCTGATAGCCACTGTTCATCTCTGGTAGGTGTTGTTTATCTCTCTCCTGTGACAGGCCAGGCTCTCCCTGCTGAATCACAAGCTGTTCTTTCCTTACATGACTCTCCTGCAGGGCCCTGAAATCCTCCCTCTGCACTCATGATCTGTTCCCCTCCTGTCTGTGCTATCCTGTGTCTTCTTTCCTTGTACGATGAGACACCTTCCCATGCTATGTCATTGTCATTCATATGGAAGTTGGGGGCTGGTTATAATCAGTGGGAAGGCACAGAGGTCTCAGGACACAACAGCCATACAAACAAGAATGTTTTCTCCAGGAGAAAGTTCAGCTTTGAAATCATAATGCCTCCTCATAGCCCCATCCTCTTCCCACCTCCCTGGGCTTGCCCATCCATGCTGATATCTGTGGATTGTCACGCTGCCTTTTGCTGTGTGTCACCCCAAACAGCCTTTTCTTCATTGGGCTGTCCAGGCCTCCACTTGCTCCTGGGGCTCTGCTGCCTTGTGGGGTGATGAAACCCTTGTGCCTGCTCCCACAGGCCACCCCAACAGGAAACCATTTATTGCAAGAGTTACCATCAATGGCCAGACTGTCCCTGACTTGCACTTCTGCTGTGCCTGCCTGCTCTGGCAGCTGCTGGGGCAGGAGAGACAGTGGGGACCTCTCAGGGCTGGTGTGACAGTGCAGCCTCATTGCCCAGGTGCTGGCAGGGCTGCACTTCCTGCACAAGTGCTGCCGCATCATCCACGCAGACATCAAACCAGAGAACATCCTGCTGTGTGGATGCAGCAAAAGGCTCCAAAGGCTTCTCATGGATACACTCGACTGCAACCAGGGAACAGAATTGAGGCTAAAGGCAGCAGGTGAGCACTCCAGGGCATTTTTAACAAAAAAACAGACTTAAGTTTTTATTGGCAGGAGAGAAATGAGAGGCAGCAGGTACAGATACATTAGGAAAGGTTCACATCTCCTGCAACAGCCAGTACAAAACATTATAGCCAGCTTATGCTGCTGAAAGGCCTCTCCTTTCTCTGCTTAACACAAACACCAGGTTGGACACAAGGCACCTACAGAAATGTGGTCCTGCAGGTAGGTTTGTGTGAAGGACAATTATAGGTCACAGATATCTGTTAACAGCCCCACCATGACCTCGGAGCTCACTCTCAAGGCTTTAGGTACAGGACAGTTCCACATATCTGATGTTTTCAGCTACTGAAAGGTTTTCATACAAAAAGGCTTGAACAGAAAGCTGAATGACACTCCTGTTCTTTATTTCCCTCATTTCTGAGGTTTGTGGGAGACTTGTATGTGCTGCTAATCTTCAAGGCCTTCTGAGACATAATTTATTTGCACAGAATGGTGTGAATATTGAATAAGATGTAGGGCTGGAGAGTTTCTCGAGAGAATATCTCATCTCCCAGCAATGAGACCCTTCATATTATACTTACACTGTGTTCTCCTGTGAGTGTTTCTCCCATGACAGTGTTGTTTTGTGTCTCAAACTCTGGGACAATCAGGGAATGCTAAATTAGTGACCGAGACTTTTGCTCCGAGCAGAAAAGCACAATATTAAGCATAGGCTGACAGCTCACTGCAAGGCACTAAACCAGGAATTACCTTTTTCTGGGATCATATGGAAGTGCAACCTCCACATTGCTTGCCAAGCAGGTGGTCTGTGACAGCCAGGGTTGCTGAAAGCTGAGGAGAAATTACAGATGTTTTGGTTCTGACTGGTGCTCTCCTCTGGGCCCACAGTAATTTAACCTTGGTCGTAGAGGAACCTTGCAGCAGGACAGGAGTATATGGTCACACTGTTCCACTCCAAGCTACTGTTCTCTTAAACATTCTCTTGTGTTTTTACTGGATACTAGGTCTTCTTTTGTGCTCCTTCAAAAAAGAGGGGGGGTGCATTTGATTTATGATAGAAAGTATTTAGGAGCTTTTAGGCTGAGAAACTTTAAGGGAAGGCAGACATGCCTCTCCTGTGGTAAATGGTGTGTACCTGCTGGTTCAGAAAGACCTGATTTCTCTTTGTCCTTTCCATCTAGGAGGTGATCTTGGCAATCAGTTGGAAGAATCTGATTTAATGAGAATAGAGGTGAAAATTGCAGATCTAGGAAGCGCATGCTGGACAGTGAGTCTGCTCTGAGTCTCAATCCCATGACAATGTGGGATGCTGTGTGCTTCTTTCCATCCCACACTGTGTGTCTATCTGCCCCTTTATGGCTGAACAGCTATTTCAGAGATGCTGATATTGGGGAGTGTTATGTTTGGCACTCTCAGCTCCAAGCTGCACACAGTCTTTCTGAGACACTGTCAGCTTTGGACCTTTCTCCAATTTGCAGTTAGTCCTTGCAATTAGAAATTTAAAACTCTGTTTGGTGTGAAGTGGTGGGAGGTAGATTCCCACTGGTGTCAGTGGGGCCACGTGCTGGTCGTGGCCTGCACTGAGCTGAAAACACACATTCTTTTGTGTCCCCAGTGTCCTGTCACTGCACAAGAAGCTTGTGACCACCAGCGTTGCTGCGACTGGCTTAGACACAACAGCCATAGGGCGTTTGTTTCTATTTCAGTACAAGCCTTTTTCCAAGGAGATCCAGACCCAGCCATACCGTGCCCTCGAAGTGCTTCTTGGATTAGACTACGGCACTCCTGCGGATATCTGGAGTACAGCCTGCCTGGTAGGATGGGGACAACACTGTGTGTGCAGGGGAGGTGACAGACATTACCTGGCCAGGGCAGCATGTCCATACTATCCACCTATCCATGTAAAGAAAGCTTCCTTTCTGAGAAGGCAAAAGGGGCTGTTGGCACTCATTTGCTTTAGGGCAAATGTCTGCTGCTGGTACAACCCACTCCTAATTTAGTTTGAGCTCTAAGGCAATTCACACTCCATATAGATTAGCTCAGAGGTCTGCCGGCATCAGGCACATGCTGCTTTTCATTCAGAGCTAAAGGTGTTGTTTCACTGTGGTACTGATAAAGCCAGCGTATTTCCACATTTTAGGATCAGTTTTGTGTGATAAAGAGGGCAATTGGTACTATCAGTTAGTGAGCAAGGAAATCTCCAAGACAATTAGTGAATTAACAGTGCTACTCCATTTCTAGGCGTTTGAAATGGCAACTGGGGAGCGTCTATTTGATCCTCAACCTGGGAAATACTTCTCCAGAGATGATGGTAGGACTCTATGAGTTTTATTAATTTCACTGACAGAAGTGTCACAGTCGATATCTAAATTTGTCATTCCTCCCTCCATCTAGATCATGTTGCTTGTATTATTGAACTCTTGGGAAGAATTCCTCCTGAAATTGTTTTCTCATGGAACAAGTCAACAAAATTTTTCAGCAGGCCAGGTAAGAACAGGCATAAGGAAGTTTATTTTTAAAATCACTGCAGATCTCTGACACACTCCTACTCAGCTCATGCTGAACTCCCCCAAAAGTTACTCACACAACGCAGGCTACAAGCAGGGATGGAACACAAAAGGAAATTTCATAAAGAGCAGTAACACTCCCTGTCCTGCCTATCTTTGCAATCCATGAGCATTCCAGGGGTGAATGCAAAATCCTAAAAAATGGTCATATCAAACACCCAACAGGGAAAGCATTTCCGTTCTTTCTCCTTTGGATTTGGAGAAAATGGAAATACAGACAGGAAATGGCTCCATGCCAGGAAGGCTCAGGAGTGTATAACAGGCTGGATTTCACCCATTCACTGGCAGAGAACAATGATGACCAGGAATGGGGTACTCATATCCTTCCAATGTGTCTGCTATATTTAGTCTTCTGACCCAAGTGCAACATCTCTTCTGTTTTATTCTCCCCAGTTCCTTTCCCTTTGACTCATGAGTTTTGAAACCGTTCTTGACCATAAGGCATTACATGACTCCACCCTTCTGCAATTTGGCCTATCATCCTTGTCTGCTTTCATGCTTACCAGCCTATCCACAGTTCATTCAGTGCTTAGTACTGGTACCATGCTGGAATTTAACAAGCACCTCCCTGCACATCCACATCCTTTGCTCGCACTTATGTCTTCTATGGTTCTTAAAAGAAATGAGTCAAAACTAGTTCTACATTCACTCTCCCTTTGAACTAGCCTGGCCTGACCACACATGCCTAACTTGAATCACTGTGTCTACACCATGCACTCTCCAGGATGAGGATTGCTTCTCGCTCATACAGTGTGCTGGGCCCCACAGAGCTGGCTGGCACATAACAAATTCAACAAGAGTGTCTTGCTAGCAGTGACAGTGAAATAGCATGATGCATCCGGGTGCCTGTGGGCAGGCACAGGGTACAAACAGCACTGGCTCTGGCATAGTTATTCTGGGAACATTTTGTGCACTCTTGGCACATTCTCAGCTAAGAAAAGTACTCGGGAACAGGGAGACTCCAAACACGAGCTTGGAAAGGTAGCTCCTGAGAAGCAGCCGAGATCCAAACCTGCAAGGGGCAGCGCAGGTGGAGCTTACAGAGAAAATTCCAAGAAGGCGGCAACGATCTTTCAGTACGCTTTGGGTTAATTTTGAGGCGAGGCGCGGCAGTCTCAGCCGCGCAGGTGTGACTGAGGCGCTGTGCCCACGGTGTTTCTGCCAGGCGCTCTCCTGCGGCTCTCCCGGCTCTTCCCCCGTAGCCTTCCCGACATCCTGGCAGACCGGCACGGCTGGACACCGCGGGAGGCGGCCGCCTTCGCCGCCTTTCTGCTGCCCGCGCTGCACTACGAGCCCGAGCGCCGCGCCAGCGCCGCGCAGAGCCTGCGGCACGCCTGGATCGCCGCACCGTGACCCGACGCGGCTGTCCCCGCCTCGCGGCTCCGCGGGACCCGGCGCAGCGGCCGCACCGCCCTCCCGCGGGGACGGCG
>VXBI01004729.1:123696-203717 GCA_013397375.1 Toxostoma redivivum | reverse complement strand
CGGGGAGAAGCCGCCGCCGCCGCCGGGGGAGGGGCCGCCGCTTCCGCGGCTGAGCGCTCGCTCTCGCCGGCTGCGCAGGACACGCCGTGGCGCCGAGCCGGGCCTGGTGCCGCACAGGGGCCCGGAGAACGGGCCGGCCAGGTAGGCGCGGGCAGGCGGGAACCGGCCGTACCCGGCGGCGGGAGGGAACGCTGGGGCGGGCGGCTGGGCAGACGGCCGCGGGGACTCCTGGCGCGGCCCGCGGTCTGACGCTCTGCTCTGCTCTGCGCTGCCTTGGCAGCCCGGTCGGCAGCGCCCCGCCGTGCCCCCCGGAGGCCCAGCCCGAGCTGACCCGGTCCGGCGCGGTGTGCGGGCATCATGGCGGGCCCGGCGGTGCGCGGGCTCGGGACGCTACTGGCCGGTGCAGTGCCAGGGCTGGAGCTGGGGCTGGAGCGGCCGCGGGGCTTTGTCGGTGAAGGCGAGCGCCGGGGAAGCCTCGCTGCAGCCCGGCCTTCTCCGCGCCCCCGTGTCCCTGCATTGTCCCGAGGTGCCGCGGGAGTCGTTGTCCGGCCTGGGACAGCCTCCGGGTCGTGGCTGCCCGCCCCGAACCGCCAGCCCCTCCAGGCCTCGGGGGAGGCGGTGTTTGACCTGCATTTTCTGCTTTCTCATGGTGCTCGTGCGTCGCCTTCCTCCGTAACCCCCGCTCCCGGCGACGGCGGCTGCAGCGCGGATCCTCCCGCACTTCCTCGCCCATCACCGCGGCCACTGCCGCCGCCGGGGAGTGTTCCCCGCCGCGCTGCCCGCGCCCCGGCCCCGCTCCGACCCCCGACGGCACCGGCAAGGTCACTGTCGACCGGCGGCTCGTCCTTGGGTGCCGGTGACCGGAGTTCAGCGCCGGGCCGGATGGGGAAGCGGCGCCGGGCAGTGTCTCGCCGTTCCGGGGGAGGGAGAGAGGCGAGGCAGCCTGTGGCCCGGTGGAAGCGGGGAAATGGTTGTAGCAGCGAGGGGAGGTTCGCAGCCCCTTCCCGGCCATGTCCTCATGTTCCTCTGACACCAGCTGAGATCCTGGGTGTGCTGCTGGGTGGGGGGGAAGAGGGTGTTCTCCGGGGCTGGAGAGGTCACGGGGTGCTGCAGGGCTCCTGTGGCTGCTGCAGGCTCGGGCCATGATGTAATGAGAGCGTTGGGGCTACGGTGGGAGTGAATCCCTCTCCTTGGGTGAGGGAAGAACTTGATGTTGGTGTCTGATGGTGTGCTGGTACATTACGGATTTCAGGCAGTTGCCCCCACCCTGACTGGATGTTGCTGTCGGAATCTAAATCCAAAAAAGGAATTTCTTAATTTTTTCAGTAATCAGAGATTCCTCTTTTCACTTGTATAGGAAATACTAGGATTTCTTTTTTTCTGCTTCTTGTGGTTGACCCAGGAAGTCATCTTGTTGCCAGCATTCAGGTTTTTTTTTTGTTTNNNNAGAATGTTTTTTTTTGCTGCATTTTGGTTTTTTTTTTTTTTTTTTTTTTTTTTTTTTTTTTTTTTGCTGTAGAGGTGCAGGGAGGAGGGTGTTGCTGTGCTCTGGATCCTGTGGGTAAGCGTTGAAGGCAGTGACAGCAGCTGCTGTTGGCTCTGGAGCTCTGGTTGCTATGAGAGAAGCTTCACTAGACTTGGCTGCTATCTCCAGGGAAGGACAGCAGAGCAGCCTCCATTAGTGTGGTGGTAGAGGGATGGCTGGCTCAGTTCAGCAAAGGACTTTACTTTTTGGGCTGTTTCCACAGGCCTAAAGCAGGAGCAGGGGTATATTTTGGTCCTGTGGGACAAAAATGTCCAAGGTGGGTTTCATCACTGTTCTTGAGTTAATGGAATTGCATTAAAGTGTGTGTTGGAAGCCCCAAGTTATCTTTTCCATGTATTTTGGTCTGTGTGAAAAGTAGGGCAGCAAGAATTGATATGATCTTCCTGTGAAGTGAAGGCTGCAGTTGTGTCTTTTTTGAACTCCAGTCTCCTTCCCAGCCAGTAACAGAGCCAGATGCTTTTCTTATTGTTTGTATGTCTCCTTCCTCCCCTTCCAGCGCCTGGGCCCCACTTGCCTTATTGACTGGAATTTCTGCTGTGTGCAGTGGGTGTGTGCAGCAGACACCAGCCTGCTAGTGCTGAGGAGGGATTTTCCATTCACAGACCAGGGAACTGTCAAAATAAAGTCCCGACTCAACTTTGGGACTGGAAACAGAAAGTGGGGAGAGGGCTTTTCCTCCACTGCAGAGTACAGTTTATTCTCTGAGCTTCTTAGGTGCTTGTATGTCAAAATGTACAGGAAATGTTGCTCTGCTGTGAAATAGAGAGATAAAACTCCTGTGGATAATGGGAAGGATTCCTCCCTTTCGATTGACTCAAATGCTTGAAGGAACAGTTTGCAGGAGGCCATTTTTGACGTGACTCTGTATTGTGGAATCTGCCAGCTCCCATCCACACTCTGTCTGCCTAACTGCAATAGCTTCCTTTTTTTTTTTTTTTTTTAAGGGAAGAATGAGTGCCTTTCTTATCTGCTTAACTAACCATTTGGCACTGGCCCCTGTCTGTATGATATTATGCTGTCGAGTTGGAGCTATCAGCATATTCCAGTGCGTTTGTTAGAGATGAAACTGTTAGTTGAGGTACGCAGAATAGGAATACATTAGTATTAGAAAACACTGCCATCTTTGCAAACTAACACCTATCATGGGGAGCCCCTTGCCCTGGCCTGAGTTATCCAACTCAGAATTACTATGAGCTCGAAGCAAAAAATTCCAGGACCAGAATAATGTGAGAGAGATTAAAATATGCCCTTAAATCCGCTTGACTGGCAGCAATCATATGGTAGATGCCAAACTCTGAGTAGCTTTTATATTTGAGGATCTGTAGCGCCCAAGTTGCCTCATAAGGTGAGAAACTTCTAACCCTCCTAAAACACATCAGTCTGTGGGGCTGGAGGTGTCGTCTGCTGCCTAACCTGGAGTGACATGACACCAGTACTGAACTCTGAATTTTGTGAGTATGAAAACTGCTGCTTGTTTTAATGAAATACAGAAAATTATCTTCATGGCCCCTTAGTCTTTGTTTACAGTCTCTCTGTAGGTTGTTTACAGTCTCTCTGTAGGTTATAATGGGGAATTGGTCCATTGCCTCACATTCTGTTGGATAACTGGCACTGCTTTGACAAGGCCCTGGCTCTTCATTTTACTGTCAAATCCCAAGTGACCTGAAAGTAATATTCCTTAGCTAATGTTGTCTGATATTTCCCTACTGCAAGGTAGGGTGATGAAATCCCATGTACATTTAAATCACTTTTTAGAAAGAACCGTGAGATTTTATTTTAAAACTAATAGGTCAAAGTGGAAAAAACTCAGGAAAGGGATGGCATTGAACTGGAATCTCAGAACATGCAAAAGTTATGCTGTTTTTTTCTGGAGGGAGAAAATTCAAACAGCAATCATTGATTTAAATTTTCTAGATGTTTCTTGAAGGAAAAGAAGACATTTTTAATTCAAAGTTCCAGGTGTAAAGTGTGCTGGGAGAACTAAATATGTGATGTCTTAGACACTAATGTAATTTATTCTTCTGTCCAGTCTATGCTTTCTCCCATTTTGGATGATCAGACTTTTACAAACTTGTGTTGAATGATATGATGAGATAAAAATGTTTCTATCTATTCTGGCAATATTAAAACAAACATAATGGCTGTTCAGAGGTTTGAAAATTCAAAAATCATTGTTCTCATGACATTATTGCTGTATTACAAAAGCACATTTGTGTTTTTACTCTGGTGCTGCTTGTGTGTGTAATTCTGAAATTTTGCCAATGAAATGCTGTGTTGTGTGCAGTGTATAAGAAGGATTGCAACAGGCAAAGTGTTCTTTATGTGTACAAGATGTAGTAGCAGTGCTTGAGTTGAAATGTTAAAACGTGCTTAAGTGTATAGCGTGTGCACTGTTAAGTCTCAGTTGCCCCTATGAAACTTAAACTGCTATTTGATTTTAAAATAAAGATTTTGTTGTGTTTTACTTGTCTATTTAGTTTTTTTTCCCTCTTCCAAATTAAAAGAAAAATAGCTATGGATATTACAGCTGTTACAGATTCTACAGCCAGTCTTTGGCCCCCATGACCGACTTGTGGCAAGAGTTAGTGCACAGTAAGTTTGCACTTCATTGTTAGGGACGGGTTTGTATAAATCTGGCTTAACCTAAACCTTTTGTTTATATTGATCATGGAAAAAGCCCCAGACCATAATGCAGCATTTTGAAACTGTGGGAGCTGAGATTTTTTTCCACTTTTTCCTTTTAATTCCTTATTGAAGTTACTTGGGGGATTTTTGTTAGGGTTGGGTTGTTTTTTTTTTCCACAGGATTTGCTATTTTGGTGGCAATTTTCCAGTATTCCTGTAGCAAATCAGGCGAGCTGCAGCCCCTGTCCCTGCTGAGCAGGGAGAATGTGCAGTGCTCCAGGCCTCCCTGCTGAGCTCACGCAGGGGTGGGACTTGCTAAGCTGCTGAAATCGCAGCTAATGCCCACTGAGCATGCTGAGAAACAGTTTTTCAACTGCTCCTAGTTTAAATTTTTTTCTATAATTAGCAAAGATGCTCTTTGTCTTGAAGGATGATCTACAGGACAAATCAGGAGGTTCTGGTTCATCATCCCCCTTCCCCCCCCACCCGAGCCAGTGGTGAAGTAGTATTTTCCTGTAACAAAAATAGCTAGCTAAAGGGATTTTTCCCTCACTTCAACCATTGAGTCTGAACTTGAAAAGCTGTAGCCCAAAAAAAGAAACCTTCAGCAAATAATAGTCTTAAAGGTAGTTTTTGTTGCCACAAGTCCTATAGGAGCATCAATATGGTTGTTTAAATTGTAAATCTGCATCATTCTGATCCTTAAATCTAATTTAAATGCTGAAACAAGTAGAACAAACAAACTATATTTTAAATAATATATTTGAAAAAGAAAGTATTTCTTGGTGAGTTTTATTTTCCTCCTGCCAAACATGCACAAACCCCGATTATTTTAATGAGCAATATGGGAAATATTCAGCAAAGTGTATTGATGTACTCAGACTTAAAGGTGGAAAAATGTGGGAGGATTTGTCAGCAGTTTGAGTGGCAGGCTTTTAGTGAGCGGGAGAAGTAATTTCTTTTGTGGTCAGGAATCTAATAGTCCCACATTCACCAAACATGAAGAAAAAAGGGGGGATGAAGAGAGAGGAACGTAGAAGAGTGGCATTGAGAAATGGCCAGGAATTTGACTTTTAGAGTGAGGTTCAGAAATGATCTGTTGTTTATGCTAAAGTGTAATCCTTATAAACTTGATAACGTAGACAGGTCTTGCATTCCTTCCTGAGGGTCACAGAAGGGCTAAGTTTGCAAAGGGGAGGTATCCCAAACACTCAGATCTATCTAGTTTTCAAGGCAGCAAACTTTTCTGTTTTCATCCTGTTCTAAACAAGCCTTGTTTTTTGTTTTGTTTTTTTTTTCACTTACAAGCAGCCTTTTGAGGCAGAATGTGAGTTAGCTTTAAAACCAAAATGCCCTAAAATATTTCAAAGTAATTTCATAGCGGAAAGGTCACGGTGCTTTTGATGTGTTCATATTTAGAGCATGATTACAATTACAATCATACACATTGAGAAGAAGATATTGTCTGGATTTGGTAGCTGCTCATTTAGTGACTCAGGCCTATTCCTGTTGTCCTCACAGAACTCACACAAGGGTTTTCTTCTGCAGCCTTGCTGATTTACAGGACAAAATGTTTTCAGTGACTGTGCCAGCAACCTGGAAAACAGTTTGAAGTTCTTTCTGATACTTTTTTTCTTTCTTGACTTTAAAGCAAGCAGTTTGAAATGCAACTTGTTGATAGGGAAGGCGTGTGAGACTCTGCCACCAAACTTTTTAACAGAACATGCCTGCTGCTACTGATTCAGTAAAGGAAAAAAAAAAAGACAAAAAAGAGGATGTAGCTTGGAGTTTTAGTTCGTTGGCGTCAGATTATGTGGCCTCTTGGTTTTGCATGACTTTGAATCATGAAAATAAGTGGCAGAGAATTTTTGAGGGTTATGTTTGGATGAAGAAACTCACATAAGACAGTATTGCTCACACTGTAGGGCAGAAGATCACTTGCTTCTGGGAGCAGAATATGAGAGGTGCAGAGGTTATAGCTAGTGGAAGGATGGGACCAGGAAGACCGAAACTTCTCATCACTGCTCCAGGTAGCACAGAGAATGGGAACAGAGGCATATTTTTTAGTGTGGTCATGTTTCCCAGTGCTGCCTCTGCCAAAATTACATCTTTCTGGGAATGTTTTAAGTCAGATTTTAGGACTGGAACCCCTGCAGGATGCTGGTGTGGAAACTGCTGCCAAGGAGCAATTCTCAACTGTTTTTATGGGAGACAGTGAGGAGGTGAGAACGTATCCTTGCTTGTAGGCAGGAAGGAGTATACTGGGAAATGTTTGAGAACCAGTGATTTGGGAAACTGAAGTGCCCTGGGGGTTCAACATGGAGCCCTTAAAATAGCATGCCTCAACCTGAGCTGCACTATCAATTTATAGATACTTGGAAGAGTTCACAAGCCTTTTGCATTTGTGTGGCCTTTAACTAAAGACACTAAAACATTATCTGCTGTGTTTCAGTGGCGTTGAATTGGAGTAACTTAAAATGTTGCAAGAATGCTTTCAGTAATGTGGCTGTAGATTAACTTTCACTACAGCAAAGATCTGGAAGCTTCCTGTATAAATACATCTGAAGCGAACCTTTGAAGAAAGGATGACTGCTTGATTGAGTAGAGTCTGCTTGACTGTCAAGGCAGCTGGCTTGCTGGTTCAAAGTTCTCTTGCAGTTTTATGAACTTAAGGATACTGGGGTTCAGGATGGCTTGGAAGTTAAGAGGGAACAAGGATACTTGCAGGGTGAAAGTCAGGTTCTGAGCTTGTCACAAACTTGCTTTGTTGTGCAGTTCTTCTAATTTCCACCTCAGGGTTTGCTTGTATATGGAAATTTGTGTGTTAAACTGGAATGGGTGTTTATGACGCACAGTATATTCCTTGTACAGCTTTGTGCAGGTTTTTGGTGCACAATAGTGTTCCATGGCAGTTCAGACTGACAGCCCTGTTATTCCCAATGTCACTTTTGCCTCTCTTCTGGCCCATACCTGCCCTAGTAGGGAACTATTCAGGAAGACTACCATTCAGAAAGCAAGTGCATTTCATTTTTGAAAGGAAGAGTTTTCTGCTGGCTTCTGCCGGAACTGGTTGACTGTGAGGTCAGGTTAGCACCAGTGCAGGGAGGGATGGAGAGGCTGCACTGAAGCCGTGCCAGCTGAAGTCAGCTTGAAACTATTGCAGAACTGCACCCTGTGAGCGAGGTTACTCCGGGTGAAGTTACACGAGACAGCTGAGCATATCCAACTGCTCTGCTGCTGAATGGGGGAAGTTTTGTTCCCCCTTGCTCTCTCACCCAACGGGGAGTTCTGCCTTTTTTGTTTGCCAGCTCTGGTTCCTGCTGGATTCCTTTTCTGAACTCCTCCAGCTTGCTAACCCAGCAGAAAGCTGTGTTATTTTATGGTTTGGGTTTTGCTGGATGATTTTTTTGCCAAGATAGTGAACTGAACTGGCTCACTGAGAGATTTGTCAGGCATCCAGAGCCCTCACAAAATAAATAGGGGAGAGCATATGGGTGGAAGTGCAGAGGATGTGGTGGGGACCGGAGAAGGGGAACAGGGTCTCCGCCTTTCTGTGCCGCACCCACCGCGGCCAGCTCAGACTGTCCCCTGTAACTTCACACTCCTCTGAAAGGAGAGTGAGCCACCATCCACTGCATGCTGACAAACCTGTGCCAGTCTGTGAGTTTTGTGCCCTTGATCACTGTGTGTGGAGTGCTTTATTTAGACAAACCCTTAGTTCTCTGCTTCTGGTGATGTTGTCTTGCATTCATCTGTTCCTGTTTGTTTGAGAAGCTGCTCAGATGTGAGTTTTAATGTAGGCTTGATCTGTGATGGAGGAGAAATGTTACAGCCTAAGCTTGGTGCTTAACTGTTTCAAAACAGCAAAATCTTGTAGGTATACTTTTGCAGAAAGTCAGTACAGCTGAGAGGTGGAGTGATGGCTCATTTTGGAAGATGGCAAAAAGTTAATTAGTATAAAAATATTACTAATCTGTGTAAGTAAATGCACTACACAGTGTTTCTTATCTTTTTTTTAAACCTACGGATTAGGAAGTGTTTTGTATTTTCTTGCCAGTTGTTATGGGTAATGAAATACCAAGGTGTGCAGAAAATTACTGAAGATATACTGTCAAATGGATAAAAAAAGATCATGGCATGAATTCCATATAACTTCACTGAAAATATATGTAGTATGACTGGAGCAACACAAAAATGTAATTCAGCCAAGGCCAGTTGCAGCAGAAACTTCAATCCTATTTCTTTAATATGGAAAACTTGGTTATAGCAAATTTGAAGTAAAGCAATTGTCTGTGCACTGCAGATCCTGTTGTGTGCTGCTCTGTCTGCGAGCTGAGGCTTTGTCTCGTACCTAGTGAGACTACTTGGTCTAACAGAACTTGAGGCAGCATTTTGGCTGTTTTGTTTGAATAAAGGTATTTAAATGTTAGCATGTCATGACATCTCCAAACACGTATTACTGTGCAAAAAAAATTCATGATGGGTGTGAGCAGTATGTCTCATAAGCAAGAAATCTCATCTGTTGCAAGGGTAACCTTTTATTTAATGAAAACGTTTGCAAATAGCCCCAAATCAATCACTGCCATAAGGGAACCAAGCAGAGTGTATGTGCTGTCTTATCCTTGCAGGCAACAGAGGTTGTTCTGACTTTTTGTAGTGTGGCAGCTGAATACCCAGGTGAGCACAGAGAGCTCTGGGGACTCCATCTGAACGCTTGTGTCTGCTCCCCACCCATGCCTCAGGATAAGGACTCAGGGTTGGAACACATCTTATCTGTGACAGTGGCTGGGCAGGAGGCGGAAAGTTACACTAGGACGTTGCATTTTGGGGTATGGCATCCTAAATCTGTCTCTTTAGATATGTCACTTATCAGTAGGAAGATCTCTGCTGAGGTTAAAGCTGTGACTTGTGAGATACGAAAAGGAAATAACTTAACTCGACCTTGCAGTGGGACTGTTTGGAGGGGCTGTTTCTTGCATGCTCTGCCTTGAGGTGGGAGGCATTTGAATGCCCAAGTCCCAGGCTGCTGGCATTCTTTTCACATTATGGAAATCACCAGTAGTGTTGCTAAGAGTGGTGCTTGTTACCTTTCCAGCTCAGCTCCTGAAACACTTGGAGCATGATGTGGGTCACTCCAAGTCAAGAAGCTGAGCACAGCAGTGTTTGCATCTGACAACACAGGTTTGATCTCTGGTGGGTTCTCTTGGCCACTGCAGGTTCAAGGTATCCTTTATGAAATGTTCAGGTACAGAATTTGCAAGATGAAAAACTCACAAACTGGAAAAAGGCTTTCCCCACAAGCTGCCATGGAACAACATAAAGAGTTGAAATTGATGTGTCACAGTTCCTGTTTCCTGCTCCTGCATTTCTAAGTCTTACATGCACAGACAGCAGTAATAAATTAATAAAGAATAAAGCACTAGCATCTTCTAAAAGTGAGACTATGCATTGAAACCTGCAGTCATTAGTTAAGCCTCTCTTGGGTGCAGCTTGGGACTGTCAGCTTGAAACTGGTCAGCAGAAATTTGTTGAATCACACGTAGAAAGAGGATCTCGGGGAGAATGAAATGGGATGTCCAAATGTTGATGTAAGTTCTATGTTTTTTGCAGAACTGTATGAAAGTATAACCAGGATCCTCTCAGTGAAATTATTTGCTTGAAAAATTATTTTTCTTTTTTTTTAACAGTGTTGCACAGCAGAGATGGATGGGGAGCAGGCTGTTCTTGTAAGCAAAGTTTGTAGCTTTCTGTTGCTCTTCCAGTGTCAGAGTTTAAGCGTCATTCCTTTTTCTGAGTAATAGTGAAGCTGTCTGTTCCCATGAGAGTCACTAGGCTGGGGCAATACTTGAAAAGAATTCTAAAATTTTCAGTTTTACATGAAGGAAAGATTGTGAAGGAGGAAAAAAGTGGCCTTGACACATACTTAAAAAATGATGGAAATGTTTTGCTGAAGTTGTTGAGAAATGGTTGTTACTGAAATGGTACGAGTTTAAAATGTAAAAATTCATCTTGAACAATGGGATGTTCTATGAAATTTTGTTAGTACTGAAAAGGTATGATTTAGCTGAGGTTAAAATCTGCAGTTACACTGATCATCGCTGATTTTTGGAGTCTGCCACTTGTCTCCCAGGATGTGCGCGTGGGTCCTTAGTCTTTACTGACCAGGAATGAAACGCTTGAAATGGCCAGTGACTGAAATTTTTTTCAGGTGCTTTTTGCCCCCTGAAAGTTCAAGATGAAATGCTGGCAAGAGGATGTGTCCCTACTCCTGTTCTGCCTAAAGCTAGATATAGCCCTGGCTTTCATGACTAGAAATACTGTTATGTGACATCTCAGGAGTGGTATGTTGATTTTACTGATAAAAATATTAAGGCACAAAAAAGGAATTGGCTCACATAGGATATCTTAGGCAGTGTGGAGGTACAACATGTTTGGTTTGGGGCTTTTTTTGGCTTCTGGTCTAGTGGTGCAAACTGCAGTTTTAGGTGGCTCTCTCACCCACGCCAGTCATCACCTCTGCCTACATGTCCATGTTCTGTAGTGTTGTATTCCTTCTCTATATATCTTCAGTTTCTTTCAGTAAAGCTGTCAGGGGTTTTAATACTGCTGTTAGTAGATGTGGTGGGGAGTGCATTACATAGTGGATACAGGTGAAAACATCTGTATGAGTTGATAATGGGTAAGCATGGTAGTATGAGCCAGGGTGTTTTCCCTGCCTGTTTTCGCTAGCTTTGTAATGCTCCAAGGTAGTTTGGGTTATGAACAATGCTGCTACTGATTTTTAGCCACAGGACTGATAAGCCACGTAAAGGGGCCTTTAGAGTACTTTGGCAAACTGTATTTGGATGCACAAAATCGATCTGCATTATTCAGGAAGATAATTCCTGTCTGTACTGTTTTCCTTCTGGGTTGAGATCATTCTCCTATCCAACTGTTACCCAGCTGAGGTCTCGATAGTTCTCAGTTTTTCCATAATGACAAAATCAAATTAGCCCTATGATGAGTGGTGCATGTGAAATTCCTTTCGGTTAAATCACATTGCCCTGAATATTTTCTGGCTGTTTCTTTTTCTTGTGAGAATTCAGCATCTTGTGTTTGAAAGAGAAAGGAGAAAAGATGCAGATGAGGAAGTGCTGTTGTTTAAGGTACAGGGAGGAATGCGTAGCTTGTTTCTAGAACATAATCTGTCCAGCTGTGACTTAGTCATCTTCAGTCTTATATAAAATGTGTCCAATCCAAATAGTTGAGCATCTCCCTCCTGAATGCGGCAAGCCTTTTATGCTCATGTGAAAATGTGAAGCTGTAACAGGCGTGAGCCATCATCTTCAGAGTACCTTCATACTTGTGAACCTGCAGCATCCATCATACTGTCAAGCCTCATTTACTCATGTGATGGGATTTTTTTTATTTTATTCTGTTCCACATTTTTTTCAAGCTTAAAGATATTCCTTGCTGTTGGCAGAGAATACAGCACTAATAATTCCAGACAGGAGAGCAGAGAACGTAACATGAGAACAAGGTTGACTCTCTTGAATCAGACTGAAGATTTTGCTCATCTCTGACAGGGCCAAAAATTGATGTTTGAGAAAGAATGTAAGGTGAGGAGATCACAGGACCTTCGCTAATGTCGAATTTCAGTGTAGTAGTTATGCTGTTACATTACATGAAGCCCTGCTCTTAGTCACTTGGATTTCACTTAGCTGTTCTTCAAGGAAAGGGTGATAACTTCACTATTATGAAATGCTTTTATATGGATAAATGTATTTCCACATAAGTCCTTTGTTTATATAATTATGGAGGTTTTGGAGGGGTGGGGGAGATTTTTCTTAGTGACAAGCAGGAACTTGTAAGCTTTGTAGGAATTGGCATGTGTGAGTTGAGAGATACTCTGTACTAGTAAGGGATGATGGACGGCCTTGTTTAGGTAGTCAAGAAAACTGATGTGTGTTGTTAAATAAATGTATTGCTAAAGAGAGGTGCTGATAAATCTTATGACAGTGGACATGGAAGATGACATTTAAAATTCTATCAATACATTTCCCATTAATACATATTTCATGAAACCGGGGAAGCTGACATCTTCAGTCACATATGTATGCAGGGGAAGGTCTACTTAGGGGTACTTGTAGCTGAGTTTCACTTGGGTAGTTGGAAACATTCTTCAAAGGCTTCTGAGAAAGTGTTTGATGTAATTTTAGTTCTAAAAAAAAGTTCTACACTTTTTTTTCATAAGAACTACAAATACACTGTGCTCACTGTGAAGACTTAATGGCTTGGGTTGATGCTGCTTGGGGACCTCAAGGCTGCAATGCATTGCATGATTTTTGTGGTAAATCCATATATTGTTTTTCAGGCTGTGCTTGACAAACATGGCCTAGCTCTCATGTAAGATGCAATGCCAAGTGTAAAAATGACTAGGTGAGATTTTCCAGTCTTTGTTAGGTGGAAAGTCAGATCATCAGGAGGTTATTTTTGGCCTTCAAATTCATAGTTACACAAAGACTTAGTGGCCCTGGAGAAGAAATGAGCAATGCCCTGAGCAACTGATTCAAGTTGGCCCTGCTTTGGGGGGAAGACAGTGTTTCAGTGAGTTTAACCTTCAGTGGTCCCTTCAAATCTGGATTATTCAATGATTGAGTGCAAGTTAGACTGGGTGTAGGAGGTGTGGGGGGACATGCCTGTGTTAGGTGCAGAGGGCAAAAGATAGGGGAAGAAGGCTGTACTCTGATACTGGAAATGTTTGTGCTGGAGAAATTGCATTAACAGGGGAGACCTGAAATATCTGAGACTGGAACTTGGCAAGGACACACCTAGCTTTATATATAGATGGTTGTGAGATGAAATCAGATTTTAATTTACTCTTCTTCAGATTATTTTTATCTGGATAGCATAAAATATTTGATGATTCTTGATCACTAGAGAGGTGCTAGTTGGATAGTAAAGTATATTTAGGGATCTCTGAGTTGTTTTGCCATATTTCAACAAAAGATGTGAATCCATCCAGTTGCAAAGTGATGCATTTATTAGCAAAATTGCAGACCCACCTATAAATTGTGAAACAGCATTTTGGAAAGCAGTAGCTCAAAGGGCTTTAAGGTCTTTCCAGCTTGTTGCCTCTACATTGTACTTGGGCCATTACTTTATTTAAAAGGGTTAATGTGATTCTTGGGCATATTGAGGAGGAGAAAAAAAAGTGGGGGAAAGGAATGTGAAGCAAAATAAGTAATCTTATAAACACAGCAGTGTTGAGACTGATACTGGAATTGAATTTTGGTTTCCATGCTTCAAGAAGAATGCCAGTGTATTTGGAGAGAATTCAAAGGACAGCTGCAGAAATGATCCAGGGACTGGAAAATAAGCCTCATGATATGAGGTTTAAAGGAGCTCAACTTACTCAGCTTATTGAAAAGACAATTGAGATAGGACTTGATCTTTCTCTAAAAGGACTTGTGAGATTTGCTGACAAAGGAATAGCAATATCAACTGAGGTTAGACAAATTCAATTTTGAAGTACAGTTTCTTAGCTATGATAGTAATTAAACATTGGATTTGTTTACAGGCAAGGGGAAAGGAACAAACATTCATCTTAGTCTTTTACAAAAGGCCTAACTTCTTTTTGGAGAAAATATGTTGCGGTTTATTTTTTAAAATTACGATAATACGCTTTTCCTGACACTGGAGTTAAAGAATCTTTGAAGATTTTGTGCCATGATCAGGTGCATGAACTTGCAGTCATAGCCAAGATCATGAAATCAAGATTAATTTAGAGGAGAAATAGTTAAGCTGGTGCTAGAATACTGCCTTGCATAACACACATAGGATGTGAAGGGAACTCTGAAATGTAATGCTTTGTGTTGTGCATCATTGGAACGCAGCTCTTTCCCATACTATGTTGCTTCAGATGCTTAAGATATGGTTAAGTCTTTATGAAAGCCCCTGCAGAGAAACCCTGATGTAACTGTGTACACTCACTGTATTCAGATAGCATTCCTGCATTCCGGTTGACCACACAGAAGTCTGTAAATCTTTTTCATCCTCTTTTAGAAACAATATGAAAAAAATTGCACAATGGCAATATGATTATAATTCTTCTGAGAGTAAGCACAAACTCTCCTGGTAGGTTTCATTCTTAAATGAATGTAGGATATTCTCTATCAAGTTAACTGGACTTGTTCAGAAAGTTTATTTGTGTTTGAAAGAAATAATTGTAAGAAGTGGTGTTCTAATGGCAATTGTTTGCTGGTTTTCATGCCATCCAAATGAGAGTACTTTAGCAATTCTACTTGTCCATCACTTTGTAAATTCACCTGGGGAATTGAGTGACTCAGTTTGGTAATGGCTCCAGATCATGCTTCTACTTTTTATTTGCAGTTGTGCATTCCACCACTCCCTTGACAGCTGCCAAGTTTCTGTATTTCCACAGATTACCTTGTTCCAGATGCCTTTGCAGACATGCAGAGCTCTTAAATTCCCTTCTGGTAGCTCTCAAAATCTGCTGCTTTGTGCAGGTGGAGCTCTCCCGGCTGGTTCTGCCTGAGTGCATGCTTGTCCTTGTCTGTGCAGAGGAGGACGTTGAGCTACCTGGGCTGCTCTTTTCTCCTGTGTGGCTGCATTCCTGCCTCTCCTCTCTTCCTCCTCCACGTCCAGTCAGGGAGGAGCCCCATTGTTGTCACCTCTGCAACTGTGCAGTAAGAAAATGCTTCTAATGTCCTAGGGAAGAAAAGGCAGCTGAACGTTTTCTGAACATTTTTTATCAATTTGTCACATAATTGTGCCGTTTCTGAGGTGGGAAAGAAGTTGTCTGGCAGCTGGAAGTTTCCTTGCTTAGGGCCAGAGGAATAGCAAACTGCAGGAACATGTTGGGGCACTACACAGCACAAAGCAAAGACCTCCAGCTTCGAGATCAAGTGCAGCAACCTCTGCTACTCACCTTGTCCAGACAGCCTTGTCTGCCTTAACCTGCAGGAGCAGCTTTCAGGAAGTGCTGCACACAAAAGAGGTTGTGAGGGCTTAGTTTAGAAGTAGGGAAATTTCCTTCTTCCCTGCCTTCCCTCTCAGCTGTGTCATTGTCCCCCTCTCCTCAGCATCACGAGGCTGATGGAGAGGACCTGCTGGAGGAGGGCTGTCAGTCTGTTCAGCCTGGGCAACTTCTTGCATTTCAACCTCTTTGCTTCATCGTGTGGCTGTACATACATGTGCTTAGTTGCATTTATGATAATCATGAAAAATATCCTGAATGTATTACTCTGCTCGTAATTCAACATTAAAAAAAGATGGAGGTAGCAGATAGCATTACAAAGATGTGTTACAGAACCACTCACTCAGCATCGCTTTCGTGTGAGTTCTGTGTGAGCACTCTTGGCCAACTGTTTGATGTCAATGCTCCTGTGTTACCACCCACAAGCAGTTAAGGTGCTTGATGGTGTGCTGTGCTCTTTTCAAAGGAAGAAATTACTAATTTATGTGCAAGTCATCAGAAATAAACCAGGTTTAAGTGATTTTTGTCTTTTTTCAGTCACTGCTGGCATGTGTTTTACTGCTAATTTTTGGTCATCTGCATTTACTTTGAAAATGTGTTCAACTGGATTATCTGTTTTTTATCTTGTTAATAAAAAAATGGGCTATTCAAAAAAGGGATCGTGGCTCTCAGCACTGTCTCACCAAGCTTTGCATTTCATGCCAGCAGTTAGGAAGTAGATATTTGGGAGTTTCCTGAATAAGCATTACACCTTTTTCTCTGTGATTGTAAGAGCAAGTCTGGGATTATATTTTAAGTTTTACAAAAAACTTACTGAAATAACTTGTAAAAAATTATATTCCTTAAGTCTGGTTGGCCCAATATATTGCTGGCTGCTGTCTTACTCTGTAAATCTGACTACTGGGTGAACATCCACTGTATATGGAGGATCCAACATGCAAAGCTGAGGCATGCCAGGTCACCTTCATTTTGGGATCAGTGCCTATCTTACCAGTGCCAAAATACCATATAGTTGCATATATGCAACTCATCCAGAAAAGTGAAACACTATAAAGAACATCTCTTGGACATTGTTCAGCATCACTGAGTGGTTGGAAGCCCCAGAAGGGGAGCTAAGGGGTTTTGACTGATGCTGCCTTTGGGCCTCATAATTGCTCTCGACCACTGTCCTACTGACTCAGTCTGCTCTCTAACAGGTTTTGTGCTGGGAAAAGCACATCTGCCAGAAACGTGTGAATTTGCTAGGGGTCGCAGAACCATCTTACATGACCAAGAGTGCAACTGAGCATCAGGTCCTGGGCAAGTGCTACAGTTCATGACGTCTTCTAGAAAGATGTCCCTGAGAAGGGGATGTGGTGGGATAGTGCAGCGGGCTGAGCCTTGAAACCTGTCATAACACGGGCATATTGCCAAAATCCTGTAAAACTCACTGGATTTTAAAGCATAGCAGTGATTATGTAGCTCAGTAATGGATCTGACTCTTGTAAGTGTTTTTGTCACCTGGTTTCTCACTCGAGGCACATCAGACAGACCAGTGTTTGTGGAATGCAGCTCAAGAGCGTTACACAAGCCTGGAGTAACTTACAACGCGGAGAAAAATGTATTTGCATGATCTCGAGCCCAGGTGCAAGGCTGCAAAACTTGCCAGTCACAAACCACAGAGTCCAGGTTGGAACTGGAATAGCACTGGGTGATGGTTTGGGCAGGGGGGAAGGGTCAAAACGAGCCCTATAATGGAAAGCAGGGCTGAACCTTCGCGTGGGAGCTGCGGCTCCATAATTGCCACACTGTGTGATGTTGCCATGGCTGCCCGGGCAGTCCCTGCGTGGTTTCCTGATGTGTGAGAGCAGGCCGAGGCTGCCGGCGAGCGCAGAGCTGCCCTACGTGTTTGGGGAGCTCAGGCGTGCGCTGGCAAGCCACGGTGATGGGAGGATCCCTGTGTAGGAGAGACGGGAGACTTTGAGCTCAGTCTCTTCCCCATCTCTTCCCTCCCAACAGATCAGAGAACGAGCTGTGATTTTTGCAGGACTTCAAAACACCTTTTTTTTTTTTCCCTTCTTTCTCGCCATTGTAAAGTCCTTCATTCTGCCTTAAGCCGGGGCCGTGCTAGGAGCGAGGCTGCAATGTGAAATGGAGAATCCTGAGGGCAAGAAGGAAAGCCTAGGGGGGCTTGCCGGGCCTGGGGGGCTCTGGCATGTTTTGATCCGAGAGGCTTTGGCTGCCTTGCCATCTGCATAGCCTGTGAATAGTTTTCTCTGGCACAGACCTTGTTCCTTAGTGTTGCATCATCTCTGGGAGAAAGGCCAGGTCCGGAGCCCCAGCACAAAGGCTTTCTGAAGCCGATGAAGCTTGTTCTGTGTGCAGAGCGTCTCTCTCCTTCCTGTCGTCCTTTCCATGGGATTCCTGAAGCGGCCTCCGTCCGAGAGCCCCCTCGTCAGCAGCTGCTTTTTCTCTGCCGCTTCCTGCACACCTGGCTGATGCAACGTCTGCCCTGGGAGCGCTGCCGGAGCGGCCTCTGAAGCTGGGTTGTTTGCCCCGGCGGGGAGTGGCCGGGCAAGCAGCCTCGTCACGTGGGGGCCTTAAATAGATGTATAAAGGACGTACAGCCAGACCTCGAGGCACAGGCACAGAGTATTTAGTGGGATTACGCAGAAATCTTTTTTCCGATACTAGGGCTGGAGGTTGCAGTCCTACTCTTGGCAACTTGCTAGTGGTTAGCCTTCCACTGGTTGTAAGTTCGGGATACTGCTCTGTGCCAGTAAATTCTGCTGATTCCCCTTCTGTATTCAGCGACTTCCCGTGACTCTGGACTGTCTGAATTCTCATGGGAACTGTAATTCTCTGGCTTTGGATTTGATCCTAGTTATTGCCCTTTATTGCTGAGTTTCCCTCTGACCTTGCATGTGGCACAGGCTTTTCTCTCTGAAATACCTTCAAAATTCAATTTCAAGGTCTAAAGGTTTTTTCTTTTTGTGTGTGGGGGGGGTTGTCTTTTAAATTTGAGGTTTGTCTACTTAGGAAAATTTAATTTTTGCATGGATAAAACCATTCATGTGGATACTATTGCATCCACAAGCAACAAAATTTAGAACAAGGAAGCACTTTGGTCTGCTAAGATGAAACCAATGTTATTTACATTATTTAAATTAATCTTACTTGATCCATAGCCGTTTTCTGGTATAAGCAGGTCTCTTAAAACCTGAAAACATAGGGATATATATGGACAAGTTGTGGTGGACCCGAGCAGTGGTGATTCCAATATTACTGTTCCTAGTTATCAGCCCCATTGCAGAAATGTATTGCCCCTAAAAGGGAATATGGATTTTACCTGTTTCTGCTTTTAGTCCAGTCTTCTTGGCATCAACTGCAATTGATGAGACATGGCAGTGTTTCCTTCCTGCCACCTGTTTTGGCAAAGACTTAGAGGAGACAGTCGCAGCAGTAACATCAGCTGCCACAGCTGGATTCACTGGAGGTTGGTTGTCAAACTCTTAATCTCAGAGTATCTGTTCTGAACCTTTTTGTTTGCATTTTTTTGACATACAGACATTTGACTGTTCTCCTTAACCTCATGGGAAAAGACATCAGCAACCTCAAAGTATAGGACCAGCATAGCAATTAGGATGTGTTCCCTGCACTGCAGAATAGCTTTGCCCCATTACTGTTACAAAATCAAAAGTTTGTGGAACTGGAAGAGGAAAAGGATATATTTCCTCTTTCCTGTTCCATGTACTTTAGTAATTTTTGTATCTTCAACTGTGGTGCCTTATGTGTAATCCTTTTTTTCTCTTGTATTACTATATAATTTCCAGAAAATAGTATAGAACAGTATTTGCAAAATTAAAGTGTAATAAGTATTATAAAATACACTAAATTTAAAAATATAATTTTAAATGCTTCAGTGTTAGAAGAATTTGTCACCTTCACCAGCAACTTGGAATGCTGTGAGATAGAGCCACTGTAAAGCAATGTTTTCAGCATAGAAAGGGGTTCTTTTTGAGTCTATGGGATTTTTCTGAATTTCTCCACTATTTCTGTTATTCTTTTATTTTTTTTTTATGATTTCAAATTTTCATAGTGTTGTGATGTTTTCTTGAAGACTTCCTCTGTTTGACCCTTAAAGTTATGTGGATTTTAATGTGATATTCTTGGTTGGGACAGTCCTTTTTGTATGACATTTTTGTCATTCCTTTAAAACATCATCTGTGTCACCTGCTCAGCACACTGTGTGTGCGGACCATGCAAATGCTGCCAGGTCCCTTCTCATCAGTGTGGGGTACGGGCAAAGTTCTCTGGTGTGTGCCTGCCACTTCTACATAAACATACCTCAGAATAATTTGGTCTGCCATGGATCACTGCCACTCTGTAATTTGCTTCTGCTTTCTAATACAGCATTTTTATGGAATTATCTTTACATATGACTCTTCAACCAATTTAAAATCAAGAGAAAGTAAACTTTCCAGTAAAGTTCTGTGATGCAAAAAGAAAGTCCAAACAAACTCTTGTGTGACATCTCCACCTCTGGAGCATATTGAACTATTAAGGATGTGATTGAATTGTCCAGGAGAAGGTATTTCTGGAGGTAAAGTCTTACCTGCCCCTCTTTTATCTCTTATTAAATTTCTCATCTATTTTTTAGCATAGTATCTTTAAAGATTTCAAAAGAAAAACAGGATTTTTTGGTTTGTGTAATGTCTTGACTGCTGAAGCAGCACCAAAATTTTGAGGTTATTCTTTTTGCTTTTCAAAGTAATTTCTGCAGTCTTGGGTCAGTTGCTGAAAGTACTTGACTATGCATTTTGTAATTCCTCTGCTTGATAGTTTAATTTCTCTCAGTTGCTCTCTCATCATTTGTAGTCCATTAAGGTGTAGTTCACAGAGGAGTTTAACTAAAATTGGTGTTTTCTTCATGAGATGAAATGATGGAATTCTGTGGATGGATATGGTGAAAATTGCCTTAAAATGGCTTAAACCTAGTTTAATTTTTTAAATTAAATTTACTTACTTTCCATCTGTTTCCAGATTTTATCAAAATCAGTTTAACTTTTTTATACCTCAATTTTAATAATGGCTTACTTAGCCTTCACTGTACAACTTTATCATGCTGATGTTAGCTAAGTAGGTGTATTCATAAACGTGTGTCGAGGTAGTTTGTAGTGCTTTCATAGAGCACTTCAAGAATAATGAGAATTGTTAATATGATCTCATAGCTTGTATGGAACAACTTGACTGATGCACAGGCCTATGGATACCAAAAGTGTTTTAAATCACTAAAAACAGTAGTCTTGCCATTCCCTGATCTTTGACTCCAACTCTTGTGAGTGTGGTGAGCAGGAATAGGTCTCACTGGGCTGTTGCTTTTTGACATTTTACAATTTTAAAATTCTGTTATTCTTGTTCTAAGAGCTTGTTGGTGTTTTGTCAAGGTTCTCTAGATGCCAGAGAGCAAAATGAACTCTGAATCAAATGTGTACATACAAGCATTTCTTTTTGCATATGGCTGCAAACATAGAAACCAGGAGACAGTTTTGAGAAAGGCCTAAGACAGATAAATCTTTAACCACTGCACTATACTTGTCAAAAATTTGGTTATCATGGTATGCATAGCTAGTAATGAATACCAGTCTTGCCTGTTACTTTGATCCTTTCTGTGGTACACCAGGACTGAGTTCTTCCAGACCCTGTGGGATAGAATTGCTATCTTGCTTTGTCAGCCCACTAGCAGATGATATATGGATCTAATGATAATAGTGAATACTTATATCAATATTTCATTCTTTAAAACTGGCACAGTTGTTTCCTTGCTGCTTAGTGAACCCAGCTTGTTTTCAGAGCAGAGCTAAGCATTTGTATTGGTAGATTGAGGCACAATTCAAGTACTTTTAGCAATCTGTTTCACAGTAAGTTGGAGCTAAATGATTTAAGGATTTATCTGCTCTGCCACTGTGTCTGTGTAGAGGTCCTAATAGAACAACATGTCTGAAATTCAGGGAAGTTGATGCATTTTTGACCTGTTAAACACAGAAAACCTTGCTCGGATTCTGTTTGCTCTAAAGGTGCTTTCCCTTCTGTGAGGATCTGACCTTGACATGAGGTTTGTGTGTGTACAGGCAGTGCCTGATTGGACTCAGGTGGACTGTGTTCATATTTGTGTGGCACTGGCTGATGAGAGGACGTTTTCAGCATGGTAATGGAAGCTGTTCCTGTTTACATTAGATCTCCCATAGATTTTGATTGTTCTGAAATTTCCAGGGGAAAAGATAAATGAAGAAGATCTAAGATGCTAACACTTGTTGCACTGCTCCACATGCCGAGTGATTTGCCACTGGTGCAGATGACAGTCTAAGTATGAACTCATCAGACCTTGCTGTCTCTTCCCAAATGAAGCTGGTAGAGAGGATGCCAAATAAGGCTGCTTGGCAGAGCTGCTATTACCAGTTTTCCACCAGCTCTGGACTGGCCTGTGGCAGTATGAGGTGCAGGAGAAAAAAGTGCTTTGAATTTGATATGACTGGTAATGGCGTGGGAGCTTAAAGATGTGCAACTCATTATACATGGAGCTCCATCCTTTGTAGGTGACTTAGAGGCCCATTGCTGAGCATGGAGAAGATGATGGTGGTTATTGTTCAGACATTAGTAATTCTGGGTTGTCAAAAGTCTGGAATCTGTTTCCAGTTTGGGACTTCAATAACTGGAGTTGTTGGAAGTGTGGGGAGAGGTAAAGGAAGCATTTTTCTGTCCTTTACTATCTGCAAACAAGAAGTGGTCACTATCAGTGCACATGGAGGTGATTTCCCTGTTCTCCCTGCCCTGGCTCACATGTTGAAGTTTTGCATATTTAGAAAAAGCTTTTGTCAGTTTGTCCACGGTACATTTGTACCATTGTTACCTTTTTATCTTTCTTGGCCATACATGAGACACTGGATGCACAATGGTAAAGTATTTCAGGCTCTCCGTGGAAACAGACTCACAGATATACACTGACTCTGCAGAGGAACAGAATGAATCTCTGTCCTTCCCCTGTTTGGTAACTGCTTTGCCCTTGAATCTGTGACCATGGGAGGGTGCAGGGGACACGTTCTGTCCCCTCTGAGATTGTACAGCATCACCCGAGCAGCACCAAAGGGTGATGGAGTCTGAATTTAGGTAGCACATGCAGTCTGTGAGGCTGTGCCCGGGGTTTTTTGTCTGCAGGTGAATTTTTCATGACGCTCACAAATACTTTGTAGAGTCTTCACCAAGTGTTGGACACTATGGGTTCCCAGAGGTGTCTGTATGACTGGGACACGAGTGAAAACAGGAACAACCACATCTTGAAGGAGGAAGCTCTGGTGAGCTCTTTGACTCACCATGCTTGATTGTTAGTACAGACTTTTAACATCACAAGTAATAGAGTTTCCAGCAGTAAATTTTCTGCATCTGCTTTATTTGTACATGGATGGCACTGGCTGTGGAAGTGAGCCAATGCAGCGCTGCAGCCATTGCATCCTAAACAGAGTTCCAAAAATTAAATTCACTGTCACAGGAGCAGGTGTTGCTTAACCTTTGCTTGGCCAGCTTAGATTTATTACAGTCCTTTCTGTCAGTACAGGATGTTACCTGAAATAACTGAATAGCATATATTCACAGTGTAGCCAAGATAGCCACTCACAATGAATCAGTCCCTTGGAGTGTGACCTGTGCTGAGAGCTGGTGATCCCAGCTGGGGTGGCTGTGTGGGTGGATGCTTGTGTGAGCTGTTCTGATGATATTGGGGCAGACCAGGTATCTTTATACCAGTATGACAGGTTAAGGAGACTGGTGTATAGGTGTCAAATGTGGGGAGAAAAAAAAATCTTAAAATGCTGCATTTTCAAAACCAGCAAAATACTATCTACCTGATAGGCCATCAAAATTCCCATTTCCATTGGATTTAAAGAAGAACTGTGTTGTAAGGGAGACAGATTTGTGCTGTGGTCTGAAGCTCATTAGATTTGAATTAAGACTTTGAATTTTAACAAAACATATTCCACTGGCAGCAGAGAGAATTGGGTGTGATTTCTATTTTTTTCCCATACAGCTGTATTTTTGGGGGTAGAGGTAGGAAGGACCTTGAGGATTGAATATATAGGAAATTGGCCAGTTTAATAGGTGAACATTTAGATCTCAACCCCAGCATTTTATGTCAGGATTATGTTTTGCATGTTAGCAGGACAAGCTTCATGGAGTCCAAACTATAATGTACTCTGAATATGAGGTGGTCTTGGACAGCACTTGAAGTTGGTCTCAGCAATTCATTTTCAATTATCACATTGTCAGAGTTGAAAGTACAAATAAAATAGCAGCACCAAACTGTAAAATCTGAGCATGGGTGATAGTTGGGCAAGTATTGCTGGGTCAACACAAAAGTGAACTGGAATTTGCCTTGTTTAATCTTTTGGTTTCCTAGTTCATGTTTCTCTAGTAATCTTCCCAAAAATGAGAGTTATCAGACCATATCAGTGCAGCAATATTTGTACAGTGCTGAGAGAAAGAGAGTTTCCTATGAGAAGTGGGTGAAAACTTGTCCCAGTTACTCTTGGACTGACCAGGCATCCTGTGACTCTCTAGTCCAGAAGCTGCACCTGAAATCCTCCAGTTCTGCTGAGTCACAGGCAGGCGGGAGGCTGGAATTTGTCCTGATGAAATGTCGGGCTGCTGCCAGCTGAGTATGGTCACTGGCAAAAGCATGAAATCAATAGAGGGAAAAACATCTAAACAAGTATTTAGAAAAATTACTGGGTGTGGGGTGAGGGAGAGTTTTCCATGTCCCTTAAAGGGAAGGATGCTTCAGACACATAGAAACTTGTCTTAATTCTTTTAACCTTCTGCTAGAGTTTTACATGACTCAGTTGAAGCAGGGATTGATGTCTGTAGTTTTTAGCTGTATTTTAGGAGCAATTTGTCTCATCTTGTGTCAGTGTAGACATCACAACTCTTGTCAGGAGCATGAGAAAGGGTAAATAAGACACTTTTGGAAGGTCTTTTTTTTTTTTTTTTCTTTTTTCCCCCAGAAAACACACTCAAGGACACTGGGCTGTCTTGGGTTGGAACTACTTGTGAGCTTAGTCCTGCCTGTTTCCTTTTTCATCTCCCACCTCCCAGTGAGACCATTGCTTTGGGGCATAACAGGGAATTGCCACAGACCACTTAGAAATCTTTATGTGCTACTTCTGTAATTCATTGTATGGCTGTTATACTGTCTGATTTTCCATAGGGATGTATGCTGAAGAAGGAAAGTATTTCCTTGCACCAAGAGAAGTGGCCTGCCTTTTAAGACAGGAAAAGGCAATATAGCATGTAGCATTTAAACTTTCTGACTCTCGCTCTTCATTTGCCCTTACAGTGAGTGTGTGTTTTTGCCCTTACAGTGAGTGTGTGTTTTTGTCTTTCTGGGGGTTTTGTGTATTAAACAATGGCTGGACTGTGGTGTCCAAAGACAGTTCCCTGTGAGAAATTCACTACCCACAGGAAAACTTGGCTCACGGCCTCTCTGTAGCCCAGGAGGGTTTGCTGGCAGGGCCGCGAGATGCCGGGGAGCATGTGACAGCAGGCTGGCTTGTCTGTGCTGCTGGAGCCAGGGAAAGGCAGTGGAAAGTATTCGAGGCTGTCCTTAAACTCTAACGTGCAGAGAGAGGGGTGCTTGTCACCATTTTTCTTTGGTTTTGGAGCTACCTTTGCCGCGTGTAGAAATGCAGCTTCTCTCTGTGTTGGGGCGGGGGGTTGTCTCTCGAGATGTGTAGAATAATAGCTCCTTTATGCTCATCTGTGTTATTGAGGTTATTTACATAACGAGGAGCTGATCCCGTTTCACCTCCGGCTGCCATCCGACCCTAGGAAGGCCGCGTTTATGGGCGATTTGTGTGGCGGCCGTAGCAGAGCGCTGTGGTCAGCAGGGAAGGTGGAGCCGGGGCTTCCCCGGCGCGGCGGCGGCTGCGCCCCGGGGCCGCCGTGACTCACCCGGCTTCCCGCACACAGCCAATGCACACAGCCAGTGCTCCCGCCGCATTCCCCGCGCCCAGCCGTCTGACGTGGCTCTGCCGTAGGGAGGTGTCAGGGACAGTCAGGCCCGCTGTGTCGGGGCTCACTGAGCCGCCCGTGCAGAGTGCAGGATCGGCCTCGTGGCCAGGGGAGCCATCGGTCGTGTGGGAGCAGCTGCTCTGCCGCTCACACTCACCTGTGCTGTAGGCCTAGCGAATGCACATGCAGGCTGATCTCCAGGGAGAGTCTCAGCTCGGTCCACCCTGGCATTGTCTAGTTGTCCACAGAGATAGGATTTTGCCTGCAGCTTGTTTGGAGAAAGAGTTAGGAAATAATGTTGGAGGGCTGTGGGTGAGAGGTGACAGCTGCTGCTTATATGCAGAAGGAGCTAATAGATTACTTATCTGATAATTAGTCCTAAATTTCCTTGGGGGAGGGGGGAGCTATCATTATCAGCTTTAAGGCAAAGCAGCTCATTGCATGTCAGTCCAAGACTCTAAAAAAACCCCAACCTCCCCACCAAACTACTACCATCTACCTCTTCCCTGGCCCTACATATGAAAATGAAGTAAAAATGATGTGGCATGTCACTGATGGAAATCTATTTCTGCTTTTCTTTGCTGTGAAAGCCTTCTTTAGAGGCGTCCAGGGAGGCCTCATCCTGTAACGGAGATGCAATGCTTTGTTTCTACCCCGGTAGGTTTCCCCATGTCCGTGACGTGTTGGCCGAGGCTCTGCGGCTCCTCTCCGCCCTCGGAGCGGCCAGTCGCTGCCCTCTGGACTCCGTGATCCCCGACGGGCGTCATGAGCATTGCAATCCCTCTGGGAGTCACCACACCAGATACGTCCTACTCCGACATGGCTGCAGGATCGGAGTGAGTGTTACCCCACGGATGAGGAGAAAGGAGAACGGGAGGGTGCCAGAGGCTGACATGGTGTTGGGCTGTAGGATTGGTGCCAGTGCTTTCTCCACTCTGGAGAAAGGGGCTGCTTGTCCAGAGTTGGGTGTATGAGAGATGGGTGTTAACAAACGCAGTGTTATGGAAATTGGTAAGTTTAATAGAGGATATGGGAAGAAGGAGAATTCTAACAGTATGAGGCACTCAACCATGGGTTTTGGGTCAGCTTGACTAATAAATCTGTACTCAAGTGTAGGCAGTCGTGCATTTGCTGTACACAGGCTTGACGTTGACATGGTACAAGCCAGCTCCTTTTCCAGCAGCTGTAATGTGAGGGATCAGCATGCTGAGCCTTTCTCTCAGTAGAACCTCTTAGCTCAGACTTGGTGCTGGTCTTGTATGACTGCTTTGTGGACACCTTTGGAGTTTGACAGAGATATGAAACAGCATCAGCCTGGGTAGGCACCTTTATTTTGTTTCTTCCCCTGAGCAGACTCCAAGGAGCACACCTCAGAGAGCATCCTTTGGAGTCCCCACCACAGGACCATGTGCAAGGCTTTCACTGTAGCTGTATCTCTGAGGCCTGTTGGAGGGGACTTACATTTCTTTTAAAAGAAATGCAGAGTCAGAGCATTTAAAAATCAGGAAATACTGCATTGTGATCTTTTCTTAAAACCCTTGTTAGGATGATGTCAGCTAGGATGAGAGTATGTTTTTGTCAAGGATGAGAGTGAGGGCTGAAGTTTGTTTCTGTGTGCTTCTACCTCCTGCTTGCCTGCATCCTTCTTTGAAATACAGGCTGTAGTATCTCTTTACAAAAATCTACAAATGACGTTTTGGAGATAGGTTTCTCCCATGTATTATTTAAAGGTATCTACTGTGCAAATACCTGCGTGTCAGCTGGATCAGTGTAGAACAGAAATTGCTCCAGACTCTGTTAATTTTGATCTGTAAGAGCAGTGGGCTACGGTATGAATCATTGTTTTCCCCTTCCATCTCGCCCTGATTTGCATAGAGTTTGACTACACAGTCATACTCTCTGCAAGACTGCTAATGCTCTTTTTTGTCTGTCTTGGCACTGGCCCCATTCTAGCCATTCTTCTTCGTGACGCTTCATTCCATCCTAAAGCCCACATTTTTACACGTTGTTTTTAAACGGGGAATCAGAATCTAGTAAGTCACTCATCTGCACTGGTTACATGATCCTTCACTTTTCAAGATCTAACATTTAGTATTGCTTGTCACCCTGCTTCTCCCACAGCAGCACTTTGAAGACTCAACATGCAGGAATTTTAAACTGTTTATGACAGGAGGAAGAGTGCTAAATAGTTTGCTCATGTACTTTGCTTTCAAAGCTGAGCGTGGTAGGGAGAAGAGCCAGATGTATCTGCGCATGTGTCCCTTGTAGCATTTAGGTATCAAAAAGACTGATTGTAAACCTTCTGCAAATCATTTTCTTTCTCCCTTGTAAGAAACTCGTAGGTCTAACTTGAGTCTAGGCTGGAGTGCTTTGAAAAAAGGCATTTGAAGATTTCTGAATTGGTTTCTCTGCCTGTTTTCTAAAAATTTGGAATACCAGGACTTTATTCTCTGGGCTTTGCATCAATGCACTGTTACGGCTGAAGTGTCCTTTGTGGGTCTGTTCAAAGTTAAGGCTGTCCTTCACTTTGCCTCTGAAACTTTCTGGTTTGATGCATAAAGTCTGGGGTACCTAAGCTTTGTACTTCTTACAGGGAATTGATTCCAAGATATGCATCATGAAGGCAGTGGGGAAGGTAAAACTAGCTGATCCTCTTTACAGGCTGAGCTTTAGAATCTTCCCTGGCCTCTGATAGAGAGAGGAGGTGAATATCGTGTAGAGTGTTGCTGCTCATCTGAGGGTGACATGGAGGCTGCCAAGTAGTTTTGCTGTGTTAGTCTGACTGCATATTGGAAGGTGTGGAAGCCTTGGCGTGCTGCTGCTGAGGAAGCATGGGCCCCAGCGTTGTTGCCCCTGGACACCGTTGCACCAACAATCCTGAAGTTTTATTGCTAATGCTTGCGGCAGCATTGCTGGTATTCCAGTCTGTGGTTAGGAATGTGGGTGACTTGGACAGAGGACGTATCTGCTGCTTAGACTGTTTAGGCTCTTTTCCTTCTAATATTGAAATATTTCTGAAAGTGTTAGTAAACCTGAATGGATTTGACACAGTACCAATCTGAAAGTCCTAAAGGATTGTTGCGAAGGTTGGATTATGTGGCAAGCTCTACATGGTACCTTTTATTAAGAAGTATATCCTTTGAGAGAAATCATCTATATCTCCTGCTTCTGACAGTTTAGCTGGCTGTAGTCACATTGAAAACTAACTGAATTTATCACGTCGTGCACCTAAATCCTGAGCTACAGAAGTGTTGTTTGGATAGGTGTAACATCTTCTGCTTTCTGCAGTCCTTTGTACAATAAATTATTGCTCCTTTATGTTGCAAAGACAGATCCACCTTACTCCAGAATAATCCACAAGCTCAGAGGTTGGTGCCTTGGAGAACAGATGAGGTGGAGTGGCAGGGTGGGGCAAACTTCAGTGCAGCAGAGATTTCAAGAGCTAATAGGAAGTCCAAAGGGCAAAGGGTTACTCTTCTTGGGTGCCTAAGCACTGCCCCAGGTATGATTGCTGGCCATTGTTTGATGGTGCCTGTTTCACACTGACCATGTAGGACCCACTGAGAATCCTGTGAGATCTCACCAGAGCAGCAAAAGTCCGAGGTAAAGTTTTCCTTTTCTGTATTTTTCTTCCCTGCTTGCTCAGCTCCATGCTGTAATTTTGATGAAGATTTCATATGCAGACATGATTCAGTAAAATTCTGCCATATTCTGATACAGGCCCTACTTCTGATCTGTGCAGAGGTTATCTGACTTGTATCTTCTACTTGTAACAGAAGACAGTATGTTTCCTTGCTGGTGTTCTGTCTGTAGCCTCATTATCTAATATCCCCTGCATTGAATTGCAGCTGTCCCTTCTCTGAGTAGGGTTTCTGCAGCTTTCTGCTGAGGATATACCTTTGATTTTTAGCTGTTTTTTTTCACCACCCTGTGGTGGAAGAGTGCATTGTACCTCAGCAGCAGATTTCATGTTAAGCTCATTGCAGGCTGCTGTATAGAAAACACAGGGTGAATCTGATCTGTCTGTGGCCACTGTCTGACCAGGTCATGGATTTTGTTGTCTCTTTGTAACAGGAATCTCCAATTCCTGGTAGTTGCTGTCAGGATAGCTGCAGTTTTCATGCAAGCTTTATCACAGGATGTTGGACTTAGTAACAATTGGTATCTGAGGGAGAGAGAAACAAGCGCAGGTGCAGGAAAGCTGCTTAGTTGCAGTTGAAATAAGCTGTTGCAGAGATAAAATGGCAGTACTGTTCAGTGGCTTTGAGATTAGGCTAGCTGGGTTCAGATGTGAATGCTGAACTAGACCAAATTTCCTCAAACAATAAGGAAACTGAGCTTCTTACATGCTAATTACCTTTTTAACTTCCGAGACTAAGACCTAGTTTAATGAGCTATATAGGGTGGCCCTTACTCAGTTCCTTGCCTCTGAAAGCAGGTTCATCCTGTACAGCTTCTGCACACATGATGCTTGGTGAAACGCATGACACCACCTCAATTTCATGAAGTTTCTTCATTTTGAGCTCATGTGTTCAATAGAAAAGAGCAGTGAAATACTGGCACTAAAAAAAATGATGTTGTATTGATGGGTTTTTACTTCTGGCCCTTTCTGCAGCCCAGAGTCTGTGGAAGCTAGTCCAGCTGTCAGTGAGAAGAATGTGTACTCCAACCACGGCTATGGGGCCACCCAGAAACACAGCTATCGCGGGCTGCCTTACGCAGTGAGTACTCTCTCTGCAGTGAATCAGCTCTTTACTGTCTACTTTTACTCTTTTCTCCTTGTTCCATAGTTCTTTGCCTATTATTAAGCCTTAGGAGTTTTGGCTTATTTATTAGGGAACACTAAGTTAGAGCTGAATTCTGCCATACATTTTTCATTTTTGTGTTTATTGTTTGTGTAGTCTTGCATACTCTACAGCAAGCTTTATTAGTGTTCTAGGCGATAGATTTTTAATTGAATTAAGTATATGAATGAAGTGTGAATATATATGAATATATAATTTTTTTTGGTAATTTTATGTCCTATTTGGTTAATTGTGCACTATTTATACTTCAACACTATTTATACTTTCAACTATGCAGATTTTCACAGTGGTAACTTAAAACAGTGAGAATCAAGGAGTAGTCAGGAAGAGTGGGAGCATGGCTTGAAGCTGTGGGATAAACAGGGTGTCACAGAATCACTGAGGTTGGAAGGGGCCTTGAGATCACATAATCCAACCTCCCTGCTCAAGCTGATGCTGCTTGAGCAGGTTGCTCAAGACCATGTCCAGTTGAGTTTTGAATATCTCAACAGACAGAAACTCTACATCTCAGGGCAGCTGGTTCCACTGTTTAAACACTTATGTCATCTCACATTATTAGCAGTACAACAGTTAATGTCGAAATAGCCTGGTTGTTTTCATAGGTTTTGAGTTTAATTTATTGGTGCTGAAGGAAATAATTTACATGTTTCAGAGCTATTACTGTACCTTCTTGCTATGTTGAGGAATTCAGGCTATTGTTTTACACCAGTTAAATATTAACCTGGGAATTGTGGATTTGGGACTTCAGTTTCTAGGCATCGTATCTTCACATTAAAAGTAGTACTGCAAATACTCATTTTCAGGATCATAATTATGGAGCCCCTCCTCCTCCAACGCCGCCAGCCTCTCCTCCTGTCCAGACCATTATACCTCGTGCAGAACTGAATGGCCTGCACTCGCCTGATGAGGAGAACTCCGGGGATAGTGAGAGCTCCTCAGAAGGAGAATCAATTCCCCCTTGGTGCCACTGCAGCGTCTCCCAAGATGGTTTCCTCCTCAAGTGTGAAAAGTGCAGGTAAGCTTTGGTGCAGTGCAGATCTGGGCTGCTCCTTGTGTTGACTGCTCTTACCGAACCGTGTCACCTTTGGGCTGTGGGACAGACTTCCTTTTGCTAACTGGAGCGTTCTTTCCAGTGCTTTACCCAGTATTGACCCTCCTCCTTTGCGTTGTCAGCCTGACAAGTGTTGGTGGCACCAGGAGTGGAGATGAGGATGTTAAATCGATGTTCTTATCATCCTGGGCCCCACTGAGGGCACGCATCTTGTGACATCCTGTTGAATTTCAAGTGACTTTACTCCTACAAACCATCTTCAATTGTGCATTCTCCTTTGGCAGAGGAATGAGCAGGGGGAAGGTGATCAGACTCCGCCGCCGGAAGCAGGACAACGTGTCAGGTGAGTTTGAGGTTATAATTCTGATAATGGTGACTTTTATTTTCTTTCTACAAGACCTTTGTCTTTTGGATACTGTAATCATCTAACTCTGATCAGTGCCAGCTAATGTTCTTTGCCTCCCGACCACTGGGATTTTCTCCTCTCCTTACGCTTCACCTCAGTTAGCTCTAGGGAAAATCAGATTATCTTGTGAACAGAAAAGGAGAATTTTCATCAGTGCTATTCTGTGACATATCAGAAGTTTGGAACACCTGTTCCCAGTTTGGGTGGGAAAACAGAGGTGATACAGTTCTCTCAGGGAGGAGCTGTGCAGGGGCAGCAAGTTGTCCTGATGAAAATGGACATAAGAGTAAGCTGTGTTCTCAGGGATGAGAAGCTATTGCTCATGAAGCACTTGTCTCTCTAGGCGGGGACAGCAGTGCCACTGAGAGCTGGGATGAAGAACTCTCTCCCTCCACAGTGCTGTACACGGCCACGCAGCACACGCCGACCAGCATCACGCTGACAGTCAACCGCGTCCGCAGGAGCAAACCCAAGAAGAGGAAGAGGAGTACAGAAAAGGCTCGTGCTGCTCCAAAGACCAAAAAGATCAAGGTATGTGGAGTGAGATAATGTTGCTGCAGTTCCTACCAAATGCTGTGTAGAGTGTTGTTAGGAGCAGGTTGACAAGCTGGCAGTAGACAAGAAATTTTTGTTCTGTCAAGAATTGCTCTTTGGGCTGTAATAATGGGACGCCTTGTATTTGTGACCTGCTCGGGTATGTGGCTGTTGGTTTAAAAATTACCTTGCTGGAACTCCACCCTTATTTCCCAATGCTGTCCATTCATGCTCAGTGCGTGGACTCAATTACATATTTTTTCCTTTTGCTGTATTAGAATTTGGGGAAATAGCTTCTGGAGTCTGGTTGTTCATGGAAAAGGGTCAGTCTGTGAATAGAATGAAAAATGAAGGGAGCGTGGTATTTTTTAGCAGGCTTTGTTGAGGAATTTGGGCTGCAGAGCTTCTTGGCACTGTTCTTTGGGGACAGAGTGCCTGTGTGAAAAACTATGTAGGTAGTGATGAACATTTCTTGAGGGATGACTTTACTGTCTTGTTTGTGAGGGTTTGGGGACTGAAATAATTTTGAATTGCTTATATTGGAATGCGAATGTGTGAGCAGCTGGTTCTTTCCCATCATCTGCCAGCTTTACCATGATTTTCCACAGGTTAGGTTTCCCTTTAAGTTCTTCTGGTAGGCACTGATTAAACAAAACTCTAGGGGCAGGAGCTACATGAGGTCTGGAGGGGTTATTTTTTTATTGTGAAACACCTTGATTGTGTTGCTGGATCTTTCTTGTATCAAAGCAGGTGGAGTTAGTTGGGACAGTTTAGGTTTTAATCTTGGCATTTTTACTAAGTGTGAGGCATGCTTTTTTAGTTCAGAAATCCTGGCCATCAAGCTTTTCAGCAGTTTCCAGTGGATTTGCATTGCAGTCTCTTTTTGTCCAGGTCCATTGTTTCTTGTGTAGGTTTTCCTGTAATTCTTGCTATCTTTTATTAAGGGTTGGAGTAAGATTTTGTGTGGTTTTAGGATCCTAATTCTTAGGAAATTTATAATACTTTGTTTTTTCTCTCTCTCCTTGTCTGGGCTACAGGCTTTTCGAGAGGGCTCACGAAAGTCTCTGAGGATGAAGGTGAGTAGAAATTACAACCCTCTGTGATGGTGGTGGGTTTTTTTCCCCTTTATTTTGTCCCTCTTTTGGTTTGCCTGGGGAATTTCTGATTGTGGTGCCAACCTTGTAATAGACTCAAACCTTGCAGAGGCCTATTCAAAAGGGTATCACAGGAATTGCCCCTTGAACCTTCAATTTGCTTCTGATAGCTCCAGTAGATAATGCAATCCAGTTCTGAGAGGTGATTGATTCATGGCACTTGGGAGTGGGGTGTTTGATGTAAGGGATGTAGAACTGGTTGTGGCTGCTCTTCTGTGAGGGCAGTTATTGTTTGATTGCATCAAAGCTATTTCAAGCTTGGACATCAAAGTAGTTCACAAGTTTAATATTGGGAGTCCCTAATCGTGCTGCCTTGCTACTCTCCACATCCTCTTGCTAGGGATGGATGGACAATATATTTACCTCTGACTTCCTGTATTAGTGGTAGGTGTGGCCATTGAATAGGAAGGTTACTTGATAAAAAAGTAGACTTGAACTGTGAGCTGCATTTGCTTCTAGACACACAAGAGGTGGCTTAAGGTTTGCTCAGTTCCACCTGACCCCAGTCCTGCAGGTGGCTCAGAGGAAAGAGGACAATCCTGTGGTGTCCTATGCACCATCTCCATAGTATGCAAGTGACTTGAGAGGGTAAAAATGCATGAAACTCTTACTGTTTTTAATATATATGATTAAAATAATGATTGCTCTTCACTTGTCCTTGTTACTAAGATCTCAGTGTCATACATGTCTCAGTGCTTTATGAAGCCAGTTGAGTTACTGAGCTCTGGAGTATTTGTTGAACTACTTCAATTCCTGCCAAGTAAAGAATGAAGCTTAAGTATTTTTCCTTCTACCAGCTTCTGTTTTCCCCTCCTTTACAAGACAGTCTAAACGGATTACCTGATTTTGCCCTCTCTTCTTTACTCTGCTTAAGACTTGCAGTTTTAACTCTCTGGGTATTAGCTTATGCTCTACATTCAGTTTCTTGAAACTCTGGTGACCATTTAGCTAGAAGGTTCAGGACTATTTTTGGATCAGTCACTGCAAAGATTGAGATGCAGTCAGCATCATCGAGCATTGTGTTAGCTGTGAGTGGGTTGACTGTAGGAAAGCCTACATGAGATTTATTTGCCTTTATGTATTCTGTGCCTTTGCTTTTTTAATGTACTTAATTATTTTTCCAAAGTGGCTTACAATTTTTTTTCTGGCCGTGTGCTAGCCTAATTTTATTTTATGTAGCAGTGCCAAATAGCGACTTTCAAGAGATCTTAGTTCTGCACAGAAATCTCAGTAGATTTCTAAGTGACACTGTTGTACAGTGTTCTGGAGGGTGCAGATGCTGAAAAATGTGTCCTCATAACCAACAGTTACATAGCTTGGAACAGATTTGCCTTTTTTTGTAGCTTATTCATGTGCTTGGAGCACTGTGGATAGGTTTTCCTGCTGTGTATATCCATTCATTCTTTGCTGTTTGGTGCAGAATTCCCCTTCTGAAGCACATGCCTTGGATGAAAACACAGCTGAAGGGTGGGAGAATCGGATACGCCTCTGGACAGACCAGTACGAGGAAGCCTTCACGAACCAGTACAGTGCTGATGTGCAGAACTTGCTGGAGCGTCATCTAAACTCTAATAAAGACTATGTGGGCAAAACTGCTATGCTGGACACAATCAACAAAACAGAGCTTGCCTGCAATAATACTGTTATTGGGTCCCAGATGCAGGTAAGAACAAGCAGGACAGAGGTGGAGTGGGTCAGGGCATGGGTGAGCAGTATTGTAGCTCAGGCATAAGCATAGGTTTGATATACAGTGAGCCAGAAATGCCAGTACAGAGAGAGGTTCACAAATATTTACATTAGACCAAATCCGTGTTGCTAAGCTGGGGATATTTTGCACATTTCTGGGATGTGGGTAACAGGTATTTTACCATAATACTTTGGTCACTGAATGGCCTGAGGCATAGAACCAGATCTGTCACTTGCTGGAGATAGGAAACTTCTGCTTAATTTATTTTTTATTTTATTTCTTGACTCACGTTGTGTGGAAGGCTATTTTAAAGAACCTTTCAACGTTGTTTCAGTATTTTGGATTATTTGGACTCTTGTAACTTCCAAATACTGCACAACTACAACTGATTTCAGGAAGCTAGTCTCTCCCCAGCTTTCCAGCTATGAGCAGTGGTTGGTGTCTTGCCATCAGACAAGCAGAAACAGGAAACAATGTGTTTTTGTGGTGTATGTCCTCCCCACTCATACTCTTCTTAGCTGTTGTTTCATCTTACCTGTGCTTTATTGAACAGAGCACAGCATTCCTACATAGTTCAGGCTTTTCTGGGCCTTCTTTGTCCAGGAGAATGGAGATAGTTGCATCTGAAAGGGTGGGCTCCAAAAGAGAAGTGGGGCACTTCTTCTGTATAAAGGAAGCAAAGTGAAAAACCTGAATATCAGGTATATGTTTGTGCTTGAATCATTCTTGTTTATATCAGCTGACTCACTCAGTGAAGTTCATGTGCTCCCTCCCAACTTTTCCTCTGCTTTCATGCAGGTGAAGGATTTCAGGCAGAGCACAGATATAACCAGTAAGGGAGAGTGCAGAAAGAGGACTTCGGACCAAACTTTCTTGCATTCTTGCCTCTGGTTCTGCAATAAATAAGATTTCTTGGCAGGGAGGGTGTTGGGGAGAAACACTTCTTGCTGGCTATGTGAGTAGCCTTTCTAAAGAGAGCAGCTGAGGAAATGCAGGAGAGAAAAAGTTCAACATCTCTAGAAATCTTAGTCTTTTTTGAGACTGAATGTAACCAATTCTGTCTGCCTCACATGGGTTTTAGGAAAAGTCCTGAAATAAGTAATAAAACACATGCTGTGTTTCTTGATGTGTGTACAGCACGGCACAAGACTATAAAAGATACCAAACATAAATATGCTTGTTCTTGGCATGCTCTCTCAGCCTCTCCTTTCCCAGTACAGACATAGGTTTTCCCATAGGAAAATGTGGCCAGCATTCCAAATCAGCAGACTCCAAATGTGGGAGTGTATGCTGAGCTTTGCACCACTTCTTAGTGGTTTGTCATCAGTCTCGTCCGTTTTCCCTAAGAGCCAGGATTATTAGAAAGGCGACTGAGACAGCGTCTCGTGTTCGGACTTGGATGTTTTTTATATCTTATTTAAAAATTACAGAAAGTATAACAGCACCTCTAACTCCTTGCTAGAAGTAGGAAAAATGGCTACAGCTGAGCCTGCTTCAAGGCCTTTTAAAGCTAAGCAAACCAATAGGAGTCTAACACCTACATTATTTATCCTTTTGACCCAGTAATAGATTCCCACGACCCTTAGAGTGACATTAGACTGACCAACCAAAGACAACTACCTAAGTTCTGTGAAGAAGGAAGAAGATGAATAAAGAGAAAGACATCACCCCAAATTTTCCATCTTGTCCCATAACCACCACTATACTATAAAAACCTCAAATTTAAAACCCATCACCCAGTAAAAATACACACATCTAACATACTTCACATTTGTGATTTCTAACTCACTATTCATATTTACAAGCCTTCTCCAAGGTTTCAGGTCCAGAGCAGTGTTTTCCAGGGTGTCTGTGCCTGGAAGCATAGAAAGCTCAAAAACTCCAGATTCTTGAGATCCAACAGCCAAATGTGATACATACCAAAGAAACAAAAAAGTAGGAACTTGGCAAAACTTCATAGTGAGCTGTAGTTACTGTAAACAAGGTGTTGATAGGTACTTGTCATTGCACATGCTGGGAAGGTGTCAGGGGACTTTGTGGCTTTGTAGTTTCTCTTGGACCCTGAGGAAAAACCAGGTGTTGTCCTGGGTTGCTCCTTGTCAGCTCCTATGTCCTGTTGTCTCTGCTCAGGAAGTGGCTGTGGAGTGTTGTGAGGAGGGCACCTGCATAGGTGTGGAGCACATGCTCTCATGCACTGCATTCTATTTTTGTTTTACTCATTTGTCTCATCTTTGGTAGGCAAACTGAGAAGGCTTCCTGTTTGCATCAGTTGTCTATTAACTAGATATCATTATTGAACACAAAAATAGCTTTTTGGTTGAGGTAAGGGAAAATAGGTGCTTTGAGTTAGAAAAAAATCAGGAGGCTATGTCAATATACATTTGCCAGCTGTGTAGAAATATTGTTACTGCTCTCTTTGGCCATGAAGACTCTGGAGAGAGGAGAAAGGAATAAAAATAATGTTTTATGTGCCCTGCATACTCTCAATAGTTCAGAGAGTCATTTGACTTAGGTCAACAGTGAGGCAAGTTTATACTTAAAAGAGATTGAGATGTGACCTAAAAGCTTCCTCAAACCAGAAAGAGTAGGGAAAGATGAGTTAAGAGTTATACATGGAGGATATGGGATTCTTCTCATTGGACTATTGTAAAACAAGAGAAAATGGTCTCAAGTTGCACCAGGGAAGGTTTACATTACATATTAGGATTTTTATTTTTTTTTTTAGCAGAGGGTTTATCAAACTGGAACAGGCTGCTTGGGGAAGTGGTGGAGTCAGTATTCCTGGAGGTATTTAAAAGACTTGTGGATGTGGCACTGAAGGATATGGGTTAGTGATGGACTGGACAGTGGCGGGTTAACACTTGATGTTAGAGGGCTTTTCTAACCTAAATGATTCTTTGATTTTATGATAAACCAGTTCTCAGCTGTCCTCATGATGCGAAGTGAAAACTGTGAAAATATGAAGCTGTTTAGTGTTATGAATAAAATCATCTTAGTCCTGGCTACTGCCAGTTGCTCGATAAACTGAAAGCTGTGAATCACTTTCCTGACTGTTGTTGCCAAACCAAACCCAGGGTTAGTATTTGCCCTTTGTTGCCTCTGATAATTGCTGACTTGAGCTCAAACCCCTGACTGATTTCACATTCTGAAGTGAAGAGCAAAAGGGCCTTTATAAAATAAAGCCACTGAGTATTATGCAGATGTTGCTCTGCAAACATATCAGAACAGTTTTGGCTGATTAGCAGTCAGCAGTCCCTAGCCTGTGACATGAATAAAATCATTTGTTCTTTTCACACATGAAAGCATGGCAGCTAATCCACTTCATATTTCTAAATTCAGAGAATGAAAACAAGCTGAGCTGTGTCTTACCAGAAGAGCTGTGAGATCATTCCTGTTTCACCAAACTCAGATAAATAAGTTCTACAAATGCAGAGCTTCTCTTTCCTGCACGGACTTCCTCGTCCTTTGACCACCCCACCTTATCCCACCTATATTCCTCAAGCTGTTTTCTGGCATGAGGTGAAGAGTAATACAAGTCAGTCATGGGGCAAAGGTGAGAGTGAAGGCTACCAGACATTAACTTGCATCTCTGAAAGATATGGTCTCATTATACTCATTAGAGTAGTAGAACAGTTTAGGTTGGGAGGAACTACTGAAGGTCATCTGGTCCAACCTTTCTGTGTAGGGCCAGCTTAGGTGAGAAAGTATGAAAACATATTGGTGATAGTATAGAAACAGAATTATTCAGCTGGAGACACACTGGGTCCTAATTAATCTAATAACTTCAGATACTTTCTTCTTATCTCCTGTCATACACTAGGAAATCAGGTCCCATTTATTTATTCCTTGTTGCCACAGTTGGATAGTACAAAGTGCTAAAAATAATTTAGCCACTACTCCATGTAGTGTAAACAGTCTCATCCTACAGTTTGCTCATGTCATGGGCTTGCTGATCAGAAATTAGGACCAACTGCAACTTCTTAATCTAGAAATAACGTGTTTTTGTTATGCCACCTGAGTGGACTTAAGGAATTCTTTGTGAGCTTCTGTCAGGACCCAAGACCTGAAGAGATGATCACCCTGCAAGGCTCTTCAGAGTCTCCAGTACATATATCCAGGTTTTCCCTATTACTGGCAGATAGAGTGGTATAAGACAGATGAATCCCATAGGCATGACAAATGTAGCACTGGATTGTATCTCAGGAGGAGCTCTGGACCATTATTCCCATGTGAATAGATTTCAAATTAATATTTTTATAAAGCTGTCTTTATCTTGGATCTGAGTGAGAGAAGTTAACAAATAGATCTTACTTTACTAGCTCATCCAGGATCCGCAGTGTAATGTCTTACAGAAACAACAAAAGTCATTTTCCTGAGGAGGTTTTATACAGAGAAGATACTAGATCACAGTCAGAAAAAAAGGTTTAAAAGATCCATGGTTCAGTATTTTCATGTGCTCGGTACAAGGATTTTGCTGGGTTCCCAGTGCTTAGTGCTGCCTTAAGACACCAACTTTTATTTCCACAAGGTGTGTTCTGACATCATTCAGGCTGAGCCCCTTAAACTAATTTTTATCCATTTCAGTGGAGTGCTCGGTAGCTGTTTCTAATGAGAGCTCTCTCAGGAAAAGTTGGGAACTTGCTTTCAGTAAAATTCTGTGGTTTACTCCCAATTTAGATACATGACTGTCATTATTACTGAAGTCAGAACATTTATGCTTCAATTCACACTGGAAAAGTATCAAAACTGGGCCCTTATGAGCAGTGAATAGAATGCTTAGGAAGGAACAGGCACTGATGGTGAGGCAGCCAGTCATCTTCACATAATCTTTACTTGTAGAGAGGTTCAATCTGTTAAGTAAGAAAAGTACTTTGTTTTTATGGAATAAGTTTCTCCTATAGCCTAGTACTTATAATATCCCTTCCATTATTCTGTAAAATATGTCATCTTTGGATGTCTGTACTTAAAGAATGTTGTGGTTTCATGCTGTCAAGACACGTTGTGAAAATCCATTGTAATAGAGCTGCAGACTTAAACATATGTTTTAGTGAACTGGCACTACTTCATTAAAAATTTATTTCCTCATGTTAAAAAAAATTTAAAATCAACAGCACTAGCTGAGCAGAGATATATAGAGAAGTTTCTGGATGGAGATGGAAATTGTCAGCTTAAGTCTTTGGCCTGTTTGCTGGAATTTACCATCCTCTGCAGAAGGAAAAGCTTGCATTTTTGTCCTCTGAGTATGTGACAACCCACAATTTAGGGAAGATCTGAATTATTCTGGCTGTGAAAGTGGCCATAATTGCAAAGCAATTCCCAGTTAGTAGCAAGTGACAGGTCTGGTTATGCCTCCTAGCTGAAAGACTGAAATACTCGGTCTAATAGATTTGTCAGACTGTTGTTGGAGGAAAGGAATAAATACTGTTTGCTTTTGATAAATATTATCAAGGTTAGTGGACGTTAATAAATTGTTACAAAATAAATAATATTTCACCTGTGTTAATAATATTTCTGTGTGTTGCTATTAGAATATTTTTTTCTTTTTATCTAGGTAAAATATTCTTCGTGAATTAGAGGCCTTTGGTTCAAATTTTCCTCTTTTGCTCTGGTTTTTGTTACAGCTGCAGTTGGGAAGGGTGACTCGGGTTCAGAAGCACCGGAAGATCCTGAGGGCAGCAAGAGACTTGGCACTAGATACCCTTATAATTGAGTATCGAGGGAAAGTTATGTTACGACAGCAATTCGAGGTCAATGGGCATTTCTTCAAAAAGTAAGAGTACTATGAAATGATTGGTATGAGAGCATCGTGGCACAGAGAGACTGGTGTCTCTGTGGGATAGTGCTCACTTACAGGGTTCTGTCAGCTGTGCCTTGCATAAAAATGGGAAATCAAATCTATCACCCCAGCTTGATGCTCTGCTTATGGACCAAACCCTATGAAATAGACCTTTTAAATTGTTGGAAGCCCCCAGAGCAATAGTGCTGGTGGAAGTGCTGCTTCCAGTGAAGTGAGGGATACCTGTTAGCAACAGTGCTGCAGGAATTGGTATTTTGGGATTGAGATGTTCTGTTGCTTCTCCAGGCCATATCCCTTTGTGCTGTTCTACTCCAAGTTCAATGGCGTTGAGATGTGTGTAGATGCCCGCACCTTTGGTAATGATGCCAGGTTCATCAGGCGGTCCTGCACTCCAAATGCAGAGGTAAATTCTCTCTTTATCATCACTGTAATTGCAGATACATGTTTTATATAAGTTTAGTGCTTTCCCTAACTTAAATGCACTAAATGCAATAAATTCTCTCTCTCTTGCTTGTTTGATGGTTTATACTTGGAACAGGAGGGAGATTTTTTTGGAAGAGAAAGATTTCTTTTATGTCTTTCTTTTGGCTGCACAATGATACTGAGGGGTAAGCAGGTTGTAGTAGTTGTAAGTGGAAAAGTACCGTATGACAAGAGCAGTGAAGCAGGCTTTTCCCTATGGAGAATTTGGGATAATTATTCATAGAGTAGAATAAGAGCTACTCTTGAAAAGCTTCCATCTTGAAAGTAGGAAATGCAACCTGTGGAGGCGTCAGTTTCTTTCTACTTTGTTTAACAAGGTTCGTCATGTGATTGCTGATGGGATGATCCACCTGTGCATCTATGCTGTTGCCACCATTGCCAAGGACACAGAGGTTACCATCGCCTTTGACTATGAGTACAACATCTGGTGAGTCCTTCACCTCGCCCGGGAGCTCTCCACTGCCCTCCTGGACTGGACATCTTCCTCCAGCCCTTTCCTCGCATTCTACATATTGCTCCGTTTTCTACTGAATTGCATTTCCCGGCTATTCTGTCCAGTTCTGCTGGCATATTCTACAGTAGAGGCCATAAGGTAGCCTGCTGTCCTTGCTTTGGCACGTGGTGAGATGTTTAGTAGGAGATGTATTGAATGTCTCTGTGCAGGGGTTAAGAAATGAAGAGTGACACGAATTATGTTTGTGTTTTGGAGCAGCAATTATAAAGTGGACTGTGCGTGTCACAAGGGGAACCGGAATTGCCCCGTGCAGAAACGTAGCCCAAATGCTGCAGAACACCTACCTCCACCTGTTTTAGGCACACTGATTGGGGCAGAAACACGCCGGCGAAAGGCCCGCCGAAAGGAGCTAGAAATGGAGCAGCAGAGCATTGCGTCGGATGAGAACGGCAGTCAGCAAACTGAGGAAGTTCCTGAGGGACCTGCAGCAGTCAGTGACAATGAGGTAAAATCTTCGGCCCCTTGTTATATATGTTACCATTCAGTGCTGCAGGAGTCTGATCCAATAGCATTGGAATCCTCAGAACGGAAATTGCAGGCAGCCTTTTTTTAAATTTTAGCACCTTAAATTACCAGAGAAATCTTGGTAACTTTGAAACAGTACTGAATTACTAAGTCTGGGTTTCTCTCTCAGGTGCAAGAGAAGGAGGAGAAACAAGAAGGGGAGAAAGAGGAGCCTATAGAGGAACAGGGAGCCTTGGTTCACAGCAGACGGGCAAGTACCTCTGTCTGGGTGTCACTCTCTTTAGGACTTGCTTCATGCAGTGACCAACAGGTCCAGTTGGTTATTTCACTTGTTTGAACGCAAATCCCATCTGTTACTGATCTTCAGTTATGTGATTAACAACAGAAAAAAAAAAGGGGGGGGAGTAAAAAAACAGGTTTGGTTGACTTTGAGTGACAGGATTTATGCTAGGGTGCTGCAGATTAGGAGATACACTATAGATTTGTTTCCTCATTGAAAGGTTTAACTGCTACTTTTAGCACTGTTCTATAGTCTAAAATTCACCTTTAGCAAAACCATCAGCAACAGATTCCAAAAAGGTAATCAGACCTTTTTTTATGTTCCTGCTGCCCTTCCTTATTGCCAGTACAAGAATTTATGGCACTATATAGAACCATAGCATAATTTGAGTTGGAAGGGACTATCAAAGGTCACCTAGTCCTACCCCCCTCAATGAGCAGGGATATCTTCAATCATACCATGAACCAGAACCTGATTTTTCTTAAAACTTGATCATTTTCGCTAGGTTAGATTTGTAAACAGGTATCTGTTCAGTGTATGGTTTCATAAACATGTTGCCATGTGGGGAAAGGGTTAGTTAGGATCAAGTTGCAAAAGTAAGAGGGGTAGACCACCAACAGTACTATTGGTGCTTACACAGGAAATCTCTGTCTTTCCAAGTTACTGTTGTCTTAAGCAGTCTTCTTGATCAAAATATACCTTGGTGCTCTGGGATCTTTGATAATACAGTCCTTTTTTAGCCTTCATGTTTACTGAGTAGAGCTAGTGGGGGTTTTTTTTGTATGTGTGTTGCTTATGGCTCCTGGGATTTCTGCTTGGATTAGAATGTTTTATGCATGCAAATGGAGCCATTCTGGCTTTTAATTCATTAATTTGAATAAACAGGAGAAAAAATTAAAAAAAAAACTGCAAATACACAGTTAAAACAACCAACCAACCAGAAACCCAAGGAAGAAAGCCAAAAAAATTGCTCCCATCCTTTTACCAGCCAACAAAGGTATTGAAGCTAGGAATTCCCTGTTTTTCTTTGCTCACCAGTATCATAATCACCTGTCTTCCTCTAATCGGAGATACGGATCTGCCAAGTGTAAATTTCCTGAGCATGCTTTAAATGTTAAGATAGTGCAGCAACTTGGAGAGCCAAGGGCCATCCAGTGGAGAGATCCTTGGATTAACTGATAGATTTTTTTTAGAACAGATGAGATAAAGCAGCCAGTTTCCACTGAAATTTGAATGAGAGCAGTCATCCATCAGATTGGCCTTGTTGTTTGGAGGGAAAATTTCATTTTAATGCAGGGATGCTAATTATTTTTGGGACAGAATAGTTCAGTAAGCCTAAGTGAGGTGTTAGTTTCCTGTCAGCCTGTAAGCCCTGTTCCTGTAGGTTGCACCAGTTAATCTGCTTTAATGCGATTCAGGTTTCTATACTTGGCATCAGGTAAATACCCATATCTATAGTTACCCCAGTCTTTCTTCGTGTGTGTGTGTAGTATTTAACAGAAAACTGTAAAGGCCAGGCTGTGGGCTCCCAGATACTTTCTCCATGACAAATCTCAGAAGACACTTGACCCCACTTCTTAAAACCCACTAGATTCTTGCCAGTCACTGCAACATTATTGTACTGGGCTTTTTATATGCATAATTACCAGTTATTCCTGACACAACCAGGTGATAAGATTTCTTGTCCTTTCTGTTTACCAACTAAATTGACTTGTTTTGCCTCTCTATTCTCTCATGTTCTGTTTTTCTTTTCCACTATGTAAGCTGCTTAGACCAGAGCTTTTATTTTTGACCTGGGTCATCTTCTGACATTCTTCCTGCGAAAAGAATGACTCTGGAACATTTTAATCAGCTTGTGTGGTGTGTTACACTTGCTGCAAATTACTGAATCACATACTCCTGTTGCCCCTGGCTTCTGTTCGGTTCTAACATTTGGTCATTAGCAAATAACTCTATTTGTTTCCAAGTCATCTCTTCACTCTACTTATGCTTTCTTACGGTTTTTAGTTCTTCAAAATTATGCATTTCCTTGTAGCTGTTTTATAAATATAACTCAATAGTATCTAAGTGGTCCTATTTAAGAACAAAGTCGAGTTCTTCTACTTGCGCTACAAACACATGATTATGTTGTTATTCTGGGAAATTTGCCATATTGAAAAATGCAAATAACTGATAAGAACTGCTTCTCTCTGTCCTCTGTCTGGCTTTTGTCATTGCTGTTTGGCAGTTGTTGTCTTTGTGCTGCTTCCCATATCTGTTCTTGCCTTGTTTATGGGCATAATTCACCATGCTTACTTCAATTTACCCTTGTGTTGTAGTCCCGGGAAGACAGGAAGGTAGAAGCCATCATGCACATGTTTGAAAACTTAGAAAAGAGAAAGAGGAGACGAGAGCAACCATCAGACCGTAACAGCACTGATGCTGAAATCAGCGTCAATTCTGAAGCTCCTGAGGTGGAAGAAGTAAAAACAGAGACTCCTGAAACTGAAGATTCAAGTTCAGCACAGAGTGCTCCTCCTCCTCCTCCTCCTCCTCCTCCTCCTCCTCCTCCTGTTTCTAACAGTACCAGCACTACTGGGGTGAACACACGGCGGTCCTCACAGATAGCGGTAAGATGAAGATAGAACTGTTTGCTATCTTGTACAAAGCTCAGGTGCAGCATTTCTGATCATAAGATCATTCAGGTGGGGAGGAGCTTTGTGGGCTCTCTAGTCCATTCTGAGATAGGGACAGCCCTGAAGCTAGACCAGGCTGGCCAGTGTTTTAGCCAGTCTTCTCTTGAAAACCTCTAGGGATGGAGATTGCACCTCTTCCAGTTCATGACTGTTAGGTTGAAAGAAATTTGTCATGTATCCAGTCTGAACCTCTCATTTCAGTGTATGTCCACTGATGCACCACTGCATCTTCTTAGTGGCTTCAGGCTGTTTGTAGGAAGACTGCTGTTAACATCCCCCTCAGTCCTCTCTGGGCTGAACAAGCCCAGCTCCTTCTCCAGGTGAACCCCTTTTGTACTGGTGTGAAGTTAAGTTGGATGCGTAAGTGCCATGATGGAAAGTTCTTTTCTTTTTGTTTGGGTTTTTTTTTGACCCAGTCTACTTTGGATGCATGTGTTCCCATTTTATGGCAGGGCTTAGACACTTTCCTGGAGTGCTCCATGTCAGCTCTGGTCAGGAATAAGAGCAGTTACCTTGAGACAAGCAGCAAGTTTCCTATTGCTGCTTTCTTCCTAAAGACCCATGTTCTGTCCTTTAAGAATGCAGAAGACAAAACGATAATGTGCCAGTGTTGAAGGGTCCCCAAGGCCATCTTATGAACCAACACAGAGTCCAACAAGATTTTGAGAGTCAGGTAGTGTCAATAAATAAATCTCAATTCTTGATCCTGTATGCAGAGAAAAGGAATACTCTTAGAGGTGCTCAGACTAATGACAGTTTATTTTGTAGGATGCTGTCCCTGAAAAAACAGTGACTAAGCCAGCTCCAGCAAAACCCTCTAGGCCCCGACCAAAAAGCCGCTTCTCTCGGTACCGGACCAGTTCAGCACAAAGACTGAGAAGGCAGAAACAAGCCAGTTCCCAGCAAGCTGAACTCACACAGGCCGTCCCAGAGGAAGGAAGCACTGCCAGCTTGGTAACCACAACAGATGTCAGCAATGTGGAAGGGCCAGGAGAAGGCAGACAGTTGACAGGATCTGACCCAACTGCTATTCTGGCTACAGGATCTCAGTCTAATCGAGCTGCAGTAAAGTACCCCAAAACAAAAAAGGTAAATATGGTCAAGTGCTCAAGGTTGGGATGCCAGATATTCATTTAGGATGCAGCCAAGAGGCTAACTTTCAGCTTAGAATTGAAGACCAAGAAGGAATGTGACTGCAACTGTCATGTACTAGCTAGGATAAAGCTGGAAAGGAGGAAGAATTGCAGAAGCTAGCAGGCAGCTGCCACATACTGGGCATAAATTAGCTATTAATACATTTAGTTTTGTGTCTAGAAACCAGTTTTGAACAGGGTGATTGGGTTTTTTGGAGAATCTTCTAATAAGATGAATCAGGCATAAAATTGAGCTACTTCTATGACACTGGGTTGTCTCCAACAGGTGAGAATTGGGTTTGACAAAGGAAGTCCTTCCTGTTGAGAAGGAGGGGGGTTTTAGCATGTGGGCTGTCCTGAGCATTGCTTCCCATACACCATTTTGCCGTATTGCCTTTCTTCTTCACCCATGCTGGTTGCACTGACGTGTGTTTCCTCCTTCAGTACCTTGTTACAGAATGGCTGAACGACAAGGCAGAAAAGCAGGAGTGTCCAATTGAGTGTCCTCTGCGCATTACTACAGACCCAACAGTTTTGGCAACTACCCTAAATATGTTGCCAGGTCTCGTGCACTCCCCGCTGATTTGTACCACACCTAAACACTACATTCGCTTTGGTTCACCTTTCAACCCTGAGAGACGTCGAAGGCCCTTTCTGTTGGATGGCATTTACAGCTCCTGTAAGAAGGTATGTTTGCTCATATCTTACCTTTACACAATGTACACTCATCTTACTGGCCCCCTTGTAAAGTTGTTGTGTCCTTTTGGAGTTTATTTCCATGTATTCCTGCTGAGCTTATGTGCTGATACAGTGTCCAGGCTATGACTGCTAACCTCCTTGCCAGAGTTCAGTTTTCATTCTTGCCTTTTACCATGGTAGAACAATTGTTCTGTGTCCGCCTTTTAGAAACATGTACTTTCAGATCAGCAGTGGCTGTTTATTATCCAGCATATACAATTCAAAGTGTGTTGATTGCTTCCCTTAGAAAGTTTTATGTTACTACTTTCACAGTCAGAGGATGGTTGGCATTGTTGGGATAGGACTGTGTTGCAGAGGACCTCTAGAATCCAGTGCCTCACTTAAGATCCATTGTCTTTGGAGAGCCTTTGTGGTTTAAAACCTTTGAGTTTTTCTGTTCACAAGAACAAGTCCACAGCTCTTTGTTTTGCCCAGCTAAGGATTTAGTTCCTCCAGAGATGACCAGTAAATGCCAGTATTTACCCATCTGCAGGGAAGGCGGGGTAGTTCACTCAGTCAGATTTGTATTGAAATCCATCTTCCCTGTTGGTTTTGCTCAGAGACTTTCCAGTTACTGTGTGATTACCTAAGAACAATTATACAGATATCTGTTCTGCTCTCCCTATCTTGGTGGCTTTCAGGTACCATGTCCTGGTTTCTTTGTTTGAGGGTATTTTTCCACAGAGAGTCTTTGGACTTCACTGTTTTCCACCTTCAGCCAATTTGTTGTTATGCCCTAACAGTTTCTTCAGTATTTCCTTCATAGGTAAAGCTCTTCATGGTTCGTATATAGATGTATAACAACACCTTGTCTGTTTCTGTGGGCCTGGGCAACCTCCCTCATGCATCTTTAAGCTGAAAACTGCAAGGTTTGAGCTTCTTTTGAACCTTAACAGTGTCTTTGAACTCCAGGGAAGAGAGAACCATCCAGAGCAAAGCTGGCAGAGTTATTTGCAGTTCTGTGCTCAGTGGAGTTGCTATACAACTGGCCAGCAAGCTCAAAATTGAGGAAAAACTATTGTCATGGAACAAGTCTTCCAATCTGTTGCTTTTTACTCTTTTCTAGTCAAATGATAGTTCTCTCTGCTGGATAGGGAGTAGAGTAGTCTCACTATGGATGATTTCCATTTAGTCCACACCTTCCTTGAAGTTGTCTCCAAGACTAGATGTTGTGTTGCAGCTGGGACATTCTCAAAGCAGAAAAGTTGCTTTGTGTCTTCTAACCTGTATCCATTTTGTGCATCTCAGTATGACTGAGTTTTCTTAGACTGGTTGATTTAAACTTATGTTCAGTTTGTAATTTTGTATGTTTTTTAGAACAACCCATTTGTTTTATAGCCTGTAATTGTAGAATTGATTGTTCTAGCTTGTGCTAAGCTGTGTCGTGTTTTTCTCTATCCATTTTCCAATTTAGTAGGAAAATTATTAATGGTGGCATTCTAATTTCTTAATCTGAAAACTTAAATACGGTGCCTATTCCATTAAATAGTTAATAAAGTACTGAAAGTTGCTGTGTCCAGAACAGATGTTGCAGAAATAATTAATTAGATTTCTACTTTTTGAGTGTAAGTAATTGTTAACTGTTCTAGTGAGGGGTTTCATCCATTTCATAGGAGATCCCTGACTTTTCTTGGAAAATGCTTTTTAGCATTTGGTGGTTTTATGACTTAAGAGTCTGGAGATGTAGAAATCTCCTTCTCATGTTCAGGAATGTTTAGAAAACTCAGAGGGAACACCTCCTTTTCAGCCAGCTGAGGTCTAGAAATGGTCCAGAACTTGATGATATGCTCTCTCAAGACCTGATCTGTCTTGTCTACTTTTGACTACTCAGCCAAGGAGGTTGATTTAAAGGCTGTTGAAATAGATCACATATTTTCTTGGATTGTCAGCAGGCCTCATCCTTAAACTACTGAGAACTGTGCCAAAAACTCAGCTGATGATGTCAGTTTGCATCCAAAGCATGGCAGTGTCTGAACCTCGCAAGGAAACTGAACTGTAAGCTGCTCTCACGTTAATCACACACTGTGCAATGACTTGGCTGTCAGATCAGATGCCACGTTTGAGGTAGAGGTGCTCTAGACTGGCTGGCACTTCTCCCTTTTGCTGGCGGTCACAGTGGAATCCCTTGAGTTCCATTTGAACTGAGAAGAAGTGTCTGCAGTACGGTAGCGAAGGCCATCAAAATAGATCCTGTCACCTGCTCTTCATCCCCGCATTGAAGTTTTCACTTTGAGGATTGTGGCCACTGAGTTTGTGATGTACTTTCACGATAGCTTTGAGGAATCATAAGACACACACGTGTATCTCTAATAGGATACACATTGCTGGCATGCAGATGAACTGTGGATTGCTGAAAGGTAAAAGTACAATTTTAAACCTCTTTAGGACCAGAAGAGTCCAGTAAAGTGAGTCCCCTGGGTAAACTACACAAATGAAAATTGCTGTTTGCTTTTTTTCCTGCAGTTTGCCATCATTTCACTGGATCACCTGTGTGTTTTCCCTTATATTGTGGCAGTTACCTTTATAGCAGAATAAGCAAAGGTTCCTGCCTGCCATCAGGAGTCAGTTTGTATCAAGATATACAGGGCTAGCACACCCACTGCAGCAGCTGGTTTGCTGAGCCTTCAGTTCATGTTCGCTTGTGTGAGATGTGAAACATTCTCAATTGTCTATGTTCAGAAGGCTACTGTGACATCTTTTTTATTAGTAGCTGAAGAAAAGACTTGCTTTTACTGTTTTTTCTTGGTTTACCCTCCTTGAAAACTGCTGCTTGCATTTTAATCAGATTTTTTTTTTTGCTCAAATTTGCTCTCCTAGGCAGGAAACAGATTTTTTGCAAAAATCAGTGGTTGTAGATAGTTCATTATATTTGTGTCCCTTTTCTTTTAAATTATTGTTGTTTTAATAGTTTTAGGTGCCACCGTTCTGCATTTTTATATTTATCATTTGCTCTTTACTTATTTCTTACTGCTGATGATTACTGCTCCCAGAACCCATGTCAGGAAGGGCCCAGCCCCACCACAGTAGGTGGTAGGCTCAGTGCTGACAGCCGTGTTCTAACGCACGCCAGTGAGGTAACACCAGGCTGCTGAGCAGCCTGCCCTGCTCCACACAAGTGTAGGAGTTGGAGTGATTCCTGCAGGATTGCAGAGAAAGTACCCGAGGAGTTTCACGTTTATGCAGTCTCGTTCTGTTTTAGCGCTGGATCAAACAAGCCCTGGAAGAGGGGATGACTCAGACCTCACCAGCTCCACAAGAGAACAGAACCCAGTGTCTATACCAAAGCAATGAGAACAGCAGCTCCTCCAGCATCTGCAAAGATGACACAGGTAAGTGCTCAGCACCATCAGGGCAGCTTGGGCACTGGAGTCAGGCTGAGGAAGGTGCTGAATACTAAAAGCAGCTGTACAAGTGACATCTTAATGTGTCCTGCTGCATGATGGCACAGTTTATGGGTAGATGAGAATGTTGCTTTGCCGTTCATTCAAATTTCTGCAGACCCATTCTAGCTTGGGCATCTGTAAAGTTTCTCAGTATTTTCCTGTGAAAAGATAATCACTTAATATTGCATTATCAATCTCAGTGCTCAGGGATGTCTTGTACAATGAAAGGGAGGGGTAGAGGGAAGAGAGCCCAGGATCATCTCTTTTCAGCAAGATGCTGTTAAAAGGACAACTAAATACCTGCTGACTGTAGGAAGATGTAGCAAAACCTACAGGCACGTGTGTAATAAAAAAATTACTAAGTCTCAAGGATGGAGAAGCTAAAATCTGTGAGTAAAGCAGCGGAATGGTTCAATACTATGTCTGAATTTACAGAGAAAGAGTGAAGATCAGCCCAGTCAGGGATCAGTTTTCCAAGAATGACAGACAGGAAGCTAGACATCACACAGATAATACAAATTTGATTATTGAAAGTTTAGATGAATAGGAATTAAACAGAATGCCAGAACCAATAAATGTATGTCTCGAGCAAGACTTAACCTGTAGAATTTACTGATGAATTGTTTTTGTTCTTTTTTAAACTAAGCATTAAAAAAAGATTATTATTTTGAGAAGAGGCAGGCCTGAGGGAAAGGCTTTAATCTTTTGTGGAAGTGGAATTGTGCTTGGACTGTAGTGATGTAGCCTATAAGGAACTATTAGGTTCAGGTAATGATAACTGAGCTGCCTCTGATTTGTTTGTAAGAATCACAGTGATATGTCCTCTGACCTCTCTCCTCTATTCTTTCCTCTCCTCTTTTTAACCTTCCCTGTCTTCCTTTCCCTTAGCTCCCTCTTGTGCTTGCTTCTAATTGAAATATTTGCTTTCCTTGTTCACTGCATGTTCCTGATGATGTATTGTTCTGTTACCAGTATCTAGACATTGATGTAGAAGTAATTCAGAGGTACTTCATTTTAAGAGTCTTTTCTAGTTGCATTGAAGACTCCTGGGCTTCATTTGGGCTGGGAGTAGGGGGAAGAAGACAACATGAGATTTGCTCATGGCCAGTGTTTCGGCTGTGTCCTCAGCTCAGTTTGTGTTTCAGACTTGCTGAGTCCCCTGAAGAAATGGAAGTCTCGCTACTTGATGGAGCAAAACGTTAAGAAGCTGCTGCGGCCGCTGTCTCCTGTCACCCCCCCTCCGCCCGTCCCTTCGGTCCCCGGCGCAGCGAGCCCGCAGCTGGCCACGCCCTGCTCGTCGCTGCCCGGGGAGGAGGAGACTCGCAATGGTTACGGCATCATGTTCTCACCCATCCCCTCTCTGGCTGCCAGCCGCTGCAATACTCCACTACAGTTCGAGGTAAATCTGCCCGGGGCTGGGTGTGCTAAAAAGAAAAGAGCAGCAATATTTGTAGCAGAGGTGGAACTAAGGACGCCTTCCTTTTTGAGTATGTGTTCCTGAGCAGCATCACAGTCTTAGCCTCAAGAGCACTGCTGCCTTTCTCTTCTACTTCACTTCTGGATAGATCTCCTGCTCCGTGAAATGTCAAACTTTGCTATATCTCAGCCTCCCCTCACTTTGTATCCATCAGTAACATTAGTCTTATCTTTTTTTCTATTTCTGCAGAGTAGCTCCTAAATTTCTCAGGTTTTTCAGCGATCTTTAATCATCTCCCCCACTTCAGATCTCTGTGCCAATGGGGTTTTCAATCCTTGCTGCTTCCAAAGAGTACAAGTATTCAATTTCTCAGAGGCTGTAAGACATCCATGGCTCCTCTTTCCCCAAACAGCTTTCAGTAACCCTGAGTATGGTAGCAATACTTCATGTCATCTTCCACTATATTCTCTGGTTTTCTTTAAGTTGACTGGGTAGAAGGAAATTGCCCTAATACTTTGGATTTCTTGATAGTTTCCTTCTGCAAAAATTAGCAGAATTAATGAGCAGGTTGTGTAGGTGGTTTCCATTGCTCTAAACTCTGTGGGAGAGTTACCAGTAGTCATCCAGTCAGGACGCTTCACTCTGTGCCTGTGAATAGGGATCATGCTGTTTGCAGGTTTAGTTTTATTTTTTAGTATTGCATGTTTTCATTTAAAAAACCTCATGGAAGACTTCAGGACGGTTGCTCATACTCTGCCAGTTAAAACTGTTTTTAAAAATGCTGCAGTGATGGCCTGCTCCATACCAGGGACTGACTATCCTGCAGGAACCCCTCATCTCTTTTGCAACAGGGCAAATATTCCTTCCTGTTACTTTCAGCTTAGTGTGCTGTGATTATTTTGATTGAGAGCCCTTTCTTGTAAGCTGTTTGAGAGGCAGATCTGTAGAGTTTAGCAGGGAAGGATTGTGGAGCACTGAGGAGAGAGATGAAAGACTGTTTCAGGTGGAAAAAGCTTTACTGCAAGTCCTTGCAGTGGTTGAGGTGACAGATCAGGGCAGTGTTGCCATGATCCCCCACAGTCTAATAATTCCTTTCCATTTTGGTGTTAATTGGCCTTGATTTCGATAGTTATCTATAACTTACTTGCCTTTTACCTTTTTCCCTCTTGAAAAGACTAACAACTCACTGGACCAAAGTTTGAACGAGTGAATGCATTTCCCCAAGTATAGACCTGTGACACCGTGGGGACAAAGCAACAGAAAAATTCTTCCATCAGTTCACAAGTTTACTCAAGCAAGCAAAAGTTGTGACTTGCCATCTTGTCTTGCTAGGAAATACATTTTTTAAGAAACTTCCTTCTTGACTGGTTTCCTAACTGCTCTCTATAAAACTTGTATCACAAGCTTCTGAAGCTCTGTTTGTCAGGTTTTTACAGATTAAGGTTTTTCAGACTCAGCTTTGTGATCTTTTTAGAGTGGAAACAATTTAGAGGATGCTTGGCCCCTCCATATTCATAAGAGTGGCCAGAAGCATGATGACATGCCTCTGCTATTTTTGTGGAGTTTGTCAGAACTTTTTGTTAAGAAATTTCTGAGATTCTTCGGTTTTCTGAGGTTTTCTACTTCGCAGAAAACAGCGACTCTTGCTATATTTCTCTGATAGCAACATAGCTCTGGGAATCCTGCTGCTCTGATTCTGTTTTAGGCCTGCTCAGTAGCATGGAAAGGGAAGTGCTTGGGAAGAGCCCTTAACTGTACTGTCACATGCATACACTGCCTTCACTGATAGGTGCTCAGATGATACATTTCATAAAGCTGCCTGCTCACACCTCTTCTCTTGATTTGAGCTGGAAAGGTAGCCCACGGTGGATTGAAAGAGATACATTTGTTTTATAGTATTATGTCTATGAAAGGTCATCTTAGTCTACTTAACCAACCATGATGCTGTCCAGGCTGGGGCCAGTTGTTGAGATAGTTGTTTAGAATCACCATTGCTAACCTGTGTGCTTTTGTACGTTGTAATTGCCTCTTGACTTTGGAAGTAGATTAATAACTAGATGCTTTTCCCTCCTCTAGAACGTATCCTCCCCCGAGAGCTCCCCTGCGCATAGGCCCGAGTCCATGTCACCTGAGGTAGTTATGGCACCTGAGCATGTGGGCTGTGTGTGTGGTGGGAGGGGAGGGAGGAGGATGCAGGCACTGGGAATAAGGGTGGAGCTTTAGTCATAGTAAGGCTGAGGAGAGTTTTCGGGGTTATCACAACAAAACAAGCAAATTGAAGACTGGAATTTGATTCGCTTGTTGGCCCTGGTGGGAAATAGTGCAAAGACTCAGTATGTCTCAGCTGCTGAGGTGCAGGCAAGAGATTTGGGGACCCTGGAATTACCAATTTCAGACCCAGCCCAGCCCATGAGTGGTCTGTGAAATGTACTGAGCAGTGGCCAAATGGCTGCTGGAGAGGGAAAACATTCACCATAGTTTTGACTCACAAGCACACAGTGGTACACCTGACCTGCTCTCTTCAGCCTTGACTTACTACCTACTCACTTGCAGACTGAAAATGTTGAGGAGATGATAGAAAGTAGTATTTTGCTTACCCTGACCTGTTGTAAAAGATGAGATTAACTACTTTGCTCAGTGACTGTTTCATAGTAGAAAATATGTGCTCATCTCCAATGTGATGGATTACTTGGAGCTGTAATACAGCAGGGGAAATGTTTCAGCAGCTGCAGGAGAGCAGAGTTGGTGCCTGGTGCACTGTAGTCCTGCAAAGAGGATGAAATCTTGTCAGTTATACTCATTGTCTGAGATCCTGACATATTAATGTGGTGAAGGAGATGATTATTCTGCTGCCCTGGAGGGTTTTTGGCACTTTAAGTAGATAAATTAATATACTGTTGTATTATTGCCTAGCACTCCACAAACTCTGACAGCGCAAAGATGATGCCATTGTGGTTTTGTTGGAAATTGTAAAATGTAAAAATTCAGTAAAAATTAAATGAATGTACTATTGTTAGAGATTTCCAAAGCTCGCAATAAATGAAAACAAATGGCTTAGAGGTCGTGGGTATTTTATTGTTAGGAAGTTAGTAGTGGCTGACTTGGGACAGGCAAGAACTTGGCTAATAAAACAGCAGAAGAACAGCAGGTCTGTTCTGTTCTCTCCTGGCTACTGCTCTATGTTAACATCAGCTTGGGGATGTATGAGGCAATTGAAAATGCTGAGTTTAATTCATTAACTGCCTGGGGATAGTGCTGAGCTTTATCCTCTTGCTGCAGAAGGACTGCTGAAGGGGAAAGGGCATCCCATGTTGGACAGCTGTTGGACGTTGTTTAGTCTCAGTCATTCCCCTGTGGAACAAGCAGAGCAGTGCAGGAAAGAACCAAAGGGGTAATCAGAAAGGAACGGGGAAACAGGAAGCTAGCATTGTACAGAAGGTTTTCTGACTTAAGTTTCTCTCCCTACCCTTGCTTGACCCTTTTCCTGACTACCCACCCTCCTCCTATATCCTTCTCGGATTTTCCAGGTCTGCCTCCGATCTGACCTGGATTTGAAGGGTGGGTACCTGGATTCCAGTGCAAACACCTGCCAGGAACGGCCGTCGCTGCTCAGCTTTGCATCCTCTGATGTGGCTCCACAATCCTCCATAAACTCTACTTCAGAGATGAACTTCCCAGGGAAAAGTGGGGAAGCACAGATGCTGCTACGAAGCTCTGATCAGGCTTTTCGGACAGAGTTTAATTTAATGTATGCCTTCTCCCCACTGAACGCTATGCCACGTGTAGATGGGTTGTTGCAGGGGTCTCCTCCCTTGGGAGAGAGGAAGCCAGTGAATTCAGAAGCAGGATGCTGCAGCTCTCCTGCAGAAGGGTATTTCAGCAGACACGAGTCAGGGCTGCTCAAAGAGACAGTGCATGGATCCATGTCCCCCTGCAGCGAGAGGGCTTCTGAAGGCACCAGAGCTGCTCCCCAGAATCCACCACAAAGGAAGAAGGCAAGTACTCCTGTAAAAGAAATTCTTATATTGCCATGATGTTTACAGTTCCCACTTAGGTAACTGCAAAGACTTACAGGGAGAACAGAGAGAGTCTGGGCAGGTTATCCAGGCATCCAGTGCCTGGGTGAAAACAGTTGTTAGAAGAGAGAGAGCTACCCTTTAGGCAAGATTTTGATGTGAGAAGTGGAAAAAAAGACACCATGGTGCAAACACATCTTCTGGGATCACAGAAAAATGAGCAAGATGCTGGCAGCTTTCATTAACAGTTGTTAAACTGAGACAAGACCCAGAGCAATAACACAATGCAGCTGTACAGCTGGGGGAGGTGTTATTTATCAGGTTGCAGAGAGTCCTTACTAGGAAAGATGGTGTAATGTTTCAAAAGAAAACATAGGCTGTTTACTAGAATATATTAGAACATTTCCATAACATTGCAACACAAGTAAGATGAAGGTTATTTAAATTTTAGCTCTTTGAAACTGAAAACACATGAATATAGTTTAACGAAAGCAAATACATACTTGTTTCTTACAGCAGGCCAGTGACTCTCATGGGACTAAAACTGAGGTAAAATGTTAAGTCAAGGTAGTGCTGTGATAAAATTGGGTACTCATGGGACAAATATCATTGCCTTTTCCTGTGCTTGGATCTTTTTTATGGCAAGTGTGGTAACTCAGATCACTTGTATAAGGGTCCAGCTGCATAGAATATCTTATTTCCTTTCCATTTCTGGAGTACTTTGATTTTTTTTTTCCTTTGGTTTTTCTTTTAAAATTACACCTTACTTAAAACCTTCATATGTTGAGTTACTTTTGGAAATACCCTGCTCAATATTTTAGCATCATAAAGCCTTCTGTACAGGCATTGAGTCATAGCTAATAAATTCTTCAGCAGAGCTGCCTTCTGTGAGTCCTTTATGGCTCCTTACCTCATAATAACTCTGAGGGAAGGCTCTCTGAAAGGTAAGTGCTCAGCTGGAAATATTTGTGTCTTTTTGGTTCTGCTGACCTTGTGTTCCGAGGCTGCTTTATCTTTGGTTGGTGTCTTTGACAAATCTGAGACTGCTTTGCCCAAAACACATTCTGCCTTGACTACAAACAGTTTGTTTTGGTGGTAGTGCTGGAAGTTTGCAATGCCTCCATAGCAGAAACCTGCTCTAAGCAAGTTAAAATTCTGGGCAAGGCTTCACCAAGCTTTCAGTGTTAATGTGGCTGAACTAGTACAGATGAATTGGACACTGAAGGTACCAGTTCTGTGAAGAAGACTCTTATTACCTGTTTTGGGGATGTACAGATATTAAAAAAAAATTACATAATGTCATGAACCAGAGAGAGTGTATGGAGGGTTTTGAGAGGAGGGAGGTTATAGAAGATTGTTGCTCGAATATGCATCTCCTGAAGTAAAGTGAAAATCCAGGTGGTTAGAGAAACAAATGAGCTGGATGTTTCTGCTGATTTATTGGTCTTAAAAAATAAAAGATGGGTGATCATGGCAGTCTGAATTTGCACCACTTAGCTCCTTTCTGGAGTGCCTGCAGATCCAGTGAGAGTTAATAATCCCAGTATGCCTTTTCAAGTTTTACCTGTAGACCCAGAAGATTTCTTGGACACTGCATGGCAGTTCCTCCCCTGTCCTAGTGCTCTGTGTTCCCTGCCTCATGGCTGTATTTTCTCGCCAGGTGTCTCTCCTGGAGTACCGCAAGCGGAAGCAGGAGGCCAAGGAGGGTGGCGATTCCGGGCGCGGCGCAGGGACCCCCACCCGGCAGGGCAGCGGTGGCTCCGGGACTGATGGGGATGGGAACGGCCTGCCAGGCTCTGCAGCACGAACTCCATCCTCCCCACAGAGTGGCTTCTCCCCTTCTCATCCCTCCCTGCCTCACGTAGAGGACATCAGCCCACCAGACTCGAGGGGCTGTAGTTCCTCATCATCGCTCAGTAAATCCCAGGAGAGCATCAGCAGTAGGTGGTGAGTGTTACCCTTCCAAGCAAGCCTGAGATTGCTCCACAGGGAAAGACCAAACTTCCCAGGGAACACATCCATAAAAATACGTGCAGTGAGATGGATTAATTTAAGTCTCTTGGTATTGTTCTCTTTCATAATTGCTGAACAAACTTAAGCAGTTGTTGCTCTTCCACCAGTTCTCTTTTGAAGTCTGGGGTTGTAAAGTCTTGCCTGGGGATTGGAAATCTAATCCAGGTCTTTTTTTGCTGAACCTTCACTCTTTTTAGACATGAGTGGTACTAAGTCCTTTCCTGTTCTGAAGGAAAGCTCACAGGCTCTGTAGCTTCACATTTGACAAGCAAGATCTGTACAACAACTTTGCTGATTTACCAGATTCCGGTCAGTGGCATGCCTAAGGCATTGACAAATCACCTTTATCATGGTTACCATGAGAAGATTTGATAAAGGGAAAGTCTTCAAACACATTTGAACCTGGTCCAAAACATGAAGTAGTGCACTGAACTGCCAGGTGTGGTATTACAGTGCCAGTGATGACTGGGAGGTTCTGCTGACTGGAGCTGTGTAGGGCACTGGCTCTGCTGCTCTGGAGTCAGGTTCTGGTCATGCACACCACCAGCAGGAAGGCACACACAGACACACACTCCCCTTGATGCTGATCTCCACATACATGGTTGGGTCACTGCTTGGGTAATGGCAGGGGGGTGGCATGAGGAGAGATTCAAAGCAGTGCTGAGGGCAGTGAGAAGTATAAAGTTTGTGTTGAAAGGACTTGGGTGAATTTGGAGGAATAATAGATCTGTTTCCTTCCTTTTTCCATCACTTTTCAAGCAGAGTTTAATAGAAGCAATTTGTCTTTTACCTCTCAGACTATTTTCAGTCTACCACATGACCTTCTGCCAGATATTAGGACTGGCCACAGCTGAGACAGTCTGCTAATGATTAGTTTATCATAATTTTATTTTCAAATATTGTATAAAAGTGGTAATCGCCCATGTTCGTTCTCCTTCTGTGCTACTTCCTTCTGCCTGAAAAGAGTAGGAAAAAAGCCAACCAGCTGAATGAATTAAAACTAGTTCAGGGTGAGGTGTCAGTGTGGCATCCTTGCTTTAGTACCATCTTTTGTGTTCTGTGAGCTTCATCTGCTGCTCCCTCAGCAGGTCCTGCTCTGGCTTCAATTTCCCACGTGCTTTCAGGAGTAAGAATGATGTGGAAATAAAGATCCTATTGTTATGGGACACTGGATATAAAGCTGAAACCATGCTGATACATTTTGAAGTGGGTTTAAGCAGATTTTCTGCCTTTAAAATTCTTGAGTTTCTGTGTTTTAATGGGCACAGCTGACAATGTACACTCACCTTCTACTTTTAAAAAATCTATTAGAACCTGTTACTGAGGTAAAAGTGACCCAGTTTCATCTTACTTCTTCAGTACTCCATGTGCTTATATATCAGATACATTTCCAGACATTCACAATAATATTAGGAACAGAAGAAATTGGTGGGAACTAAAATTCTATGCCTTAATGTGTAGAGTTTTCCAGATTTTTGCAGAATTCTGCAATAATTAAGAATAGCTTTCTTTTTAAAAAAATAGTTCGTCTATTTCAGTTGCCAGGATAAAGCCATCATAATGTAAACAGATGTGGTGCTGCCCAGTAAACCCACTCCTGCAGAAAACAAGTCTCCAAGCAAACAAAATAATAAAAAAAATCCTAGTGGAAAGCACAGTTTTCAATATATCTTAACAAAAATTAAATATAGAAATCAGTCAATATGCAGTTAATCTGCATGTTGCATCATATGCAATGCATTTAATATAATCTAAATATTTAAATTCAGGCATTTTTAAGGCACAAATTCATCAGTGTTCAGAGTAAAGGCATTGTAAATCCCTGGTCATAGTGATGCTGTCTGTAGGTTAAAAGACATTTTCCAAAGAGATTTGGATGGTTCTGTGTGTGGTAGATGGAATGTTGAGCCAGGGGCCTGGGGTTTGTCTGTAGCTCTGTTTTTCTTCAACAGTTTGACTTTAGGAAAGCAATTTCACCTCTTTTTCACCCCTAGACACTTACAAAATGGAAGAATAAAATGAAGTTACAAAATGGAACAATATCTAGCATTAATCTTTAGTGGAGAGTTTTCACACTACAAAATAAATAGAACAAAGTGGCATTAGTGGGCAGAATGGCCCAGCTAGCTCTGCTCAGGAATATTGCAGTATCCAACTATACTGTCTTGGCACTGTATTACCATAAAGATATTGAGTTTGCTTCTGCTTAGTTTGAATGAACGTAATTATACAAAATAACTGCAGTTGATCTTAAGCCAGTACCAGGATTTTCAAAAAGGGGTTGAATCTCAAAGCAATTTTTCTGCAACAAGGTGATTTACTGAACTGGATGATTATACCATGATTTTGATTAAAGACTTGGTGTTCTGAGGGCAGTGGCATCATGATAGCTGGGACCAGTGGTCTGAAATCCCACTGGAGGTTTTTTACATGGCAAAAGCAGTTCAGAAGTTTGTTCCTCATCTATCTAAAGAGCTGGTGGTCTCTGATCCCCTGTGCATTGGTCATGTTGCTATGTCACAGCAGTGCTCAGCTGTTCTGGGTTTTTGTTGCAGGATGGTCCCAACGTCAGTGGAGAGGCTGCGGGAGGGCCGGGGGATGCTGGAGAAGGTTCTGCGGAGCGGTGCAAAGGTGTCCCAGAGACACGAATCCTCCCCTACCCAAGACAGTGCTCTTGAGAGAGATGCAGGTAGGACAGTGAAACTTTAGGACATTTGCTTGTTGGGAAATTATGTGCTTGGATAACTTTGCCAATTTGTCTAACTAAGTTGGTTCGTTGTACCTTCATCTAACATTATCAAAGCTGCCTTCTGCAAGCCAAACTTTACTGTTATTCAGATATTGCTTGAGCCTATATCCCTTTTCTGTTAGACCTGGAAGACCTCTAGATCTTTTCCAGGGATTGAATTCAAGATGCCTGCACCTTGACTCAGACAGGGACAGCTTCTTTATCCTTGGACAGAGGGGTTAGCACCTCCTGTGCTCTGAAAGAGCTATCATTTAATGGTCATTAGGTGAATTCAGACATATGTCTTACCTTGTTTCTGAGCAGTTTAGGGTAAGTATGTATTTCCTTCATTCCAAATCAGACTTTTCCCCCAGCTGCAGTAAGGTGTGTTTGAGACCAGCTTTAAAAATTGACTTCTCATTTGGAGTTCTCCTAGTTTTGTACACCTAAGCATATTTTTTCAGTGCTTTTTCTTCATCTAGTCTTGAGAGGAAGTCCTCTTGCCTATCAAATATGTCATAGTTTCATGGGACCCCACTGGGAGTCTTTTCCCTGTCTTTCTCATACCAGTGGAAGTGGCTTTCTTGGTTATTTTTTAGAAGGGTAAGAAAATCCAGACTTGGAACATGTCTTTGCCAATGTAGCCTGTACAGCTCTGACTCTTCAGTGTTACCCAAGAATTATGATGGAGTTAAACTTTCATCTGCAGTGATAAATTCTTTCTTGTTACATAAACCCCATCCCATTCTGAGTTGTGAAAACCTAATGCTGCAGCTGACAAAAGTCATCTTGTCTCCTTCATCCTAGCACAGCAAAGTACATTTTTTCTTCTTTTGCTTGCTCTGGCAATTTCTTCAGCAGCTTGTTTAGATTCTTGTTTAGATTCTTTGAGCCATCTCCCCTCCCCCAGTTGCTGCTCTGCTTCTTAGTGAAACAAATGGGTGGCTGAGTCCCTGCTGTGCCTGGTAGCACCTGGAGGAGTTATGAAGATGCACATTTTCACTTGATGCTATAACAGATAATATTAACAGGAAGTAAAAAATCCCAAAGTTAGAGGGTTTGCTGATGAGGCATGTAGCAATGAAATGGAATTTGTGTGCATTGCACGCTTCTGAGAACTGCAGCTGCTCTCAGCAAAACCTGTCACTTCATATATGCTTTAGGTTGGCACAGGCCAGTACAGCCAAGAAAAGCAGCTATTCATGTGCAGGTATTGAGAATGGGGGGGAAGATGTTGGCCTAGCTCTTAAGTTTACATAAAGCAAATTCAGGAAGGTCATAGTTTATTTACCCTTTGTAATTTAGTCTTTCAGTAGTCTTTAACTTGTCAAGGTTTCTTTTTGGGAACAGGCAGTGCCAGTAAATTGTGCAGCTCTAGTGGTGTGCCCAGCCTTTTAAGAAACAGTCTCTTGCAGAAATCTTTAGATTTTTTGTGATTCTCATACTCGACTTCTGTTAATCACACCGATCTCTGGATTGAACAGCTCTTCTGTGCATGACGTTTTAACAAGACATGCCCTAAATGTCTGAATTTTGCCATTCTGTAGTACTTGGAATGTCACCAAACAGCCCCTGGCTGCATCGGTGGCATTTCAGAAATGGAAGGTAGCACAGGACACATGCTGGAAGCTTCATGCCCCAGTCTCTGTGCAAGCCTGTGCCCTGAGGGAATTTCTGAGCCTCAAGAACAGACAAGAGCTACATCCAGATCCATGTTAGCTAAGCCAGCACTGTGGTGTAGCACAGAGAGGACAATGGCAGCAGAACCACAGGCACTACTGGCACTGATGCTTGTGCCAGTGCAGCTGGGGCAAAGCCAGGCATGTCTGGCAGAAGTACAGAGCAGACTGAGGCAGCGTGTCCTGTTTCATGACTGAGACACATCTGTCATATAAATTTGATACTAATACCAACAGTGTTTCACCAAGGCATTTCAAATGTGACTGCTGAGAGTCCCTGAGATGCTGCAGATAAACAGTTCTGTCTCATTAGTCTGCAAGAGAACTGTGATGTGAAATCATCTAGTCCCAGCAGCTTCATCTCCTCCTGCAGAAAGCAGGATCACCAGCCATGGTTACAGGGGTAGCAGCTGAAGCACACAGGTGGCACAGTGTGCAGTAAGTACTTCTTGCCTACCCCAGGTCAAGTTCAGTGATACGGCAGGACAAGAAGCTCACCCGCCCTTGAAGTACAAGAAAAGCTTACTCTCTCAGGAAGCATTTTATTCCTCTTGGTCTCTCACATATCTGAGGTGGATCAATGTGTGCTGTATGCTGTCAGTGTCCTTCAAACCTCAAAGCATTTTCATCATCTTGGCCTGTTAGAAAAGCAGGCATTTCTGAGTTCCAGGAGTATCTCTGAAGTAGCTCAGTTGGCTTGTAAACCATAGACCCCAAAATGGCAGCACAGGATGTCTGTCTTTGGAAGCCTCTGGATCTGCCTTTGAGGAAAACCCACCACAGGATCCTGCTGAGAGCCCTCTAAGAAGAGCAGTTTTGTCTCCTGAGCTGTAACTGTATTCAGTGTGGATTCCTGTAACCAAGACTGTGTGAGAAATGGCCAAACCATCTTCTGCATCTCATATCCTACTGAAGAGCCAGGGGAGTCCTGGCTGTGTCTGTGCATTATCTCCAGGAGTGGCCATTCAGACAGACTGGTCCAAGGCAGGTGGGCTTTGTGATAAACTAGAGCACACTGGTGTGAGGGGAGCAGCCACTCTTACACATGTGGCTGCTGACACGTTAAGGTTTCCCAACTATCTTTTGCTGGGTTTCTCAGTTTCTGAAATGCTAGTGGCTGGGGAGGCTGCTCTGATCTCAGCCGGTGCTGAATGCAGAACACAAGGGCTGGACCCGCACAGTGTCATTTGAGAGAGAGCTGCTGTCACCTCACTCAGTGGGGTGAGGCTTAACATCTTGCCTGTACATTGCAGATGCAGCAGAAGGAGACACTCCAGAAGCCCACAAAGGACCAGCAGTTTACAGTCCTTCTCGATACAGCTACCAGGTAAATGCTTTCATATCTCATCTGCCCATTTTGAAAGAAGGCTTTTTATAAGGAGGGGAACAGTGCTTAGCTGTCATTGTTCACAGTGCTGTACTAAGCACCTTAGGATGAGAAACAGGTAGGAAACGGGAAAGTCAGCCTGACGTGCCTTTTCTTCTTTTTCTGCATGCCTTGTTCAGCTGCTGCAGTCTGACAGTCCCCAGGCAGAATCACAGACCCTACTCCAGCAGAGCTCCTCCCCGTACCGAGGGCACCTCGCGCCGTCTCCTGGATACAGCTACCGAGCAGCAGCACAGAGGACAGGACACAGCCTGTCCCATGGTTCCTCGGAAACATCCCTTTCCTCCACCTCATATTCCAGCCCTGCCCACTCAGTCTCCACAGACTCCTCTGCCCTGTTTGCAGGGAATTCGGGGTATTTCAGCAGCCAGCAGCACTCTGGCAGCGTCAGCAGCAGCCTCCTGAGGAAGAGCTGCCCTGCGGCTGCCAGCCCAGCACAGCAGACAGCTGTGGACTCTGTCTCCTCGGAGTCGGGCTCCCAGCCCTGCACAGGCGTGTCAGGCTCTTCCTCCACTCCCCAAAGTGCTCGGTCACTACAGTCAGACTTGCGGACTATGAGCCTGCCGAACTCTGGGCAGTCTGTTCTCTACCAGGGCTCCCGGGGCGCTGTGATTTCCAATGCACAACACTATCCGCACCGTGGGGGAGGCAGTGTCCATCAGTACAGACTGCAGCAGCTTCAAGGTTCTGGAGTAAAGACTCAAACAGGACTTTCCTAGGGCTGCCTGGACTTCAGGAGGACAAAACTGCCCATAGCTCCTTCCAGTCACCTCTGGAAGTGGCTCCTGGGCCGGTGTTGGGAGCTTGCACCTGATGCTGGGGTGCCAGGGGTCAGAGGCTGAGGTCGAAAATGCACGGGTGAGATTTGTGAGCAGTATTGGCCTCTGGCCTCGTAGGAGAACACAGATATCTCTGAGGCAGAGACTGTAGCAAAGCAGTTCCCTGACATGTGGGTACATTGCAAAAACAAAAAGAAACAAAAAAAAAAAAAAAAAAAAAAGAAAGAAAGAAAAAAAAAAAAGAAAAAAAAGCAAATGGTTCAAGTGCAATGACTGTGGCACAGCCTCTGTCTCTGGTCCGTGCCCATGGCCACAGTCACTCATGCAGCACGGACACAGTTCTGAATTCAAAAGCAGTTTAAAGGAAATGTTGGGGGAAGTTAACTCCGATCTCTTTATAGGTCAGGTTCTCAGTGCGTTCTGGGGAGGGCTTTAATCCGTTACGATCATTCCAGTCACAAGCAGACAAGCGCACACGGCTGCCTTTGGGCTTGGGTTGCCACTGCCGCCGTCAGAGCTTTTTCCAGGACAACAGAGCCTCTGCAAATGCAAACAGCACGGGAGGGGTTTGGAGCGTGTGCCCGTGGCTGCAGAGGATCCGGGGTGCACTGTCGTGTGCTGCTTCATTGCAGGTCTGTCGTGAGTGAGTGTTTTTAAGGTCGCCTAAGGAATCTGTGAACAGGAGCACGGCTGGGGCCGTGCAGCCACGTGCTGCCGCGCCGGGGCTCTCTGGCTGCTGGTGCCAACGCACAGGGGATGGCCGGGGGCCTGATCAGTCAGGTGATGCTGCGGCACACGGGGGGCTGCAGGCAGAGGAGCGGGGGCACTGCAAGGGGCAGTGCTGGGTGGGCACCCCGGTCTGTGCCGAGCCAGAGGCTCTCCAGGCAGTGCCATGTGGGGTCTTTCCCAGCCACTGTCACCCACTGAGCATGGCAGGAGAGCCAGCCCAGACACAGTGCGCTGTGTGTTCAATTCCATACGATTGCCAGCTTCTTTCTCACTTGTTTACTGTAATATCGGGCGTGTTTTTATTTATCTAATTTTATATTCAGTTATAACCATAGTAGGTTAGCTAATATATGACAGGTGTCATCCCTGGTGCTGCAGTGGAACTTCTCCTTTCTCTTGGATAACATAATGCTGTGAGTCTGTCTCCCCTCTCCTTGCAGATGCACAGTCTTCTTCCTCTTTTTTTAGGACTGTTACAGATTTCTCTAATTCACAATTGAAATCAGGTGTTTGTTCAGCCTAGGGGAGACTTTTAAAATATTGAAACAAAGAGTAACTTTCTCACACTGTCTGGCTGTGAGCGTGTTGGGATGGAACTTGTCACCCCACAGTTGGGTGTCTGTATACTGTATAAAATAGGTGTAAACTTCACTTGGCTTAGCCCTGGAGGTGCAGCTTCCCCTTTCGTGCTCTGAGCAGCACGGGGCAGGCGGGCTCTGCCCTGCCAGGTGGAGGGAGGGGGCCAGGGAGGCCCTGCCCAGAGGCTCCAGCACCTTCGGGCACAGCAGGGGGGGCAGGAGGGAGGGACCCTGGAAAGCTCTAGGAAAGGTGGGGGCTGTAGCTTCTTACTCTAGTGGAGTTTTTACACCATGCTGTAACATTTGAACTTTCACAAGAGATGTAATAATTTTGATAATAAAAATACTTAACTTGAAAACTAGTATTGTCAAATTTCTTACCACCTTGAGTACTAGTGCCCAGGACATAGGGCAAGGGAGTGAGGACATGTAAGTCTCTCTTCCCTGTCCTCCTGCAGCGTAAGCAAATCCTTGCAGGAGCAGCTTTGCAGACATCCCTCCTGCCTTCTGCCAGGTGAAGCTAGGTGCTGCTGTGGGATCTGCTGTTCCTTAGGAAATTCTCTGAGCTTCTGACTGGGATTGTGAGATTTTTGGCTCTGCTGCTGCTGCTGTTCTTCTTGCCCAAGCTCATTTGGGGAGGACATGGATAACAGAGAATGTCCCCTGCACCACTGCACCTGCTTTAAAACCTGTTTTCTGCTGTGCCAGAACCCGGTATCCAGGGTTTTCATACTGCTTGCCTCTTCCTTAGGAAGCCTGGCATGGGGCCTGCCAGGTGTGTCTGCAAGTGCTGGTTTGAGGTGCCCATGGCTTCTGGTCTTCGACTGTCCTCACTGTGAGAATGATCCCCCTAACACTGTGGGACAGCATCTGTCATGGTTCCTTCTGTCCTTTTGCATCCTCCGAAGAGTGGCTCCATCTCCACTACTCCTTCCTGAAAGCAACTGTAGGTAGCACCAACCCCACTCTTCTGCCATCTGCAGGGCTCACCTGGGCTGTGAGGGGGAGCCAGACCTGGCCAAAGCTCTCTGCAGAGAGAGCTCCCCATGCTGCCCTCACACAGCCTGGAATGCTCTCCCCACTCCTCTACCAGAGCATGCTATAGACTGACTAGTTTTTTTCCATCAAGACACTGGAATCTGATGAATTTCAGGAGGTTCCTATCAGTCTGTGTTAGTCAGTAAGCTGACAGACCACGCATTGTGCACTGTGGACAGGCAGAAGGGACGGGTTCAAAGGGTCTTAGGGATGAATGGGATCCCTACCCCACCCCCTGCTTTGCCGTGAAGTGGGACAGACCCTTTCTCTGGGGTCTTCCTCTGGCCAGAGCCCCTCTTTGGGTGCCAGCCCATGTGGGTGGAGGCTCAGCTCCTCAGGCTGCGAGGTGTGCTTCCCACCACAGCTCAAGACATTCACAGGGGCTTCTTCGTCCTCCTTGCAGACCACCTCTTTTGGTGATGGCCAGGAAAAATCCATCCCAACCCTCCCCACAACACAGGGCTCCAAGCTCATCTGGTTTGAATTATATTTTTCAATAAGGTTTTGTGAAACACTGTATCAAACTTTGTACTAAAATACAGATATATTACAGCTACTGTATTCCTTTCTCCACTGATTTTCTTGTTTGTTTTTCCAATTCAGCTGGCAACAGCACTTCCAAGCTGGCAAGACCCGGGCGCTGTGGATTCCTGTGGACCTCATTCTGGGGGGCAGCTGTCAGAGGGATGTGGGCACCGCTGGGCTCATGGCTAGCAGAGGGCACTGGCAGGAGTGCTGGCACCCACTCCATCCCGGGTGGCTTTGGCTCCCAGATGGTGTTTTGGCACAGCTCCATCCCCCACCGCCACCCCGCAGGGCCTCAGGGCACCACTTACCTGCTCCAGCCAGCCCCTGGTGCCTGGTGCGGTGCTAGGTCCTGCAGAGCCCTTCACTGCCATCCCCCCAGCAGCCTCCACACTCCCTGGCCCCATCCCAGGACTGTGGTCCCACCCTGCTCCCTGGCCTTGCCCAGTGCCTGGGTCCAGCCCTGCCAAGGCCCCCACAAAGCCCCTGGGGGCCCTGCCCTGGGCCCTGCAAGGAGCCCCAGCTGCTCGCACTGAGACACGGCCAGTGCTGAGGATTTTATTGCATTGCGAGGGCTGTGGTGACCCAAGCCTCTGTGGCCAGGAGAAGCCCACGCACATACAGCAGAGGCACAGCCAGGCTGCAGCCACCCGTGCCGGGTCGTCGGCTCTCAGCTGCTGTGTGTGGCCTTGGAGGCTGCCAGGCTCAGCGCTGCCCCAGGCAGCGGCCACCGACTCCCCACACGCCATCACCGCGGGCCAGCGAGGTACAGCTAGGAGGCCGGGTGGGTACAGGAGTGCTCGGGTACACCCGGCCATGTGGCAGGGAAAGCCTTGCTGTCACCAGTGGAGATAAAGCACCGTATGGGGATGGGGAGGGAAGGCGTTTGGCAACAGCCCGCGGCCGGCTCGGGGTCTTGGCGGGGGAATTCTCCTGTGCCCGCCCGGGGATTTTGCATGTTCAGCTGCTCCCACTTACCAGGGCTTACATTCAACGGCGGCGCGAGTCGGGTGTCCCAGGGCCGGCAGCAGCAGGGCCCCTGCGGTCCCTGTGCTGAGGGGAGCGAGCAGCCTGTGGCCCCGGCCACGCACCAGGAAACACCATGTCCTGGGCTGGACTCCCGGGGCCGAGGGGAGAGGGGGCTCGAGTCACTTTACCCTGTTTAGAGAATATGAATTGACATGTAAAAGTAGGGGTTGGGCCCCATCCCGGCCACCGAGTCCCCTGGCTGTGGAGACAGGATCACGGAGCTGTACAAAATGGGAGTGGGGAGGGGTCCGGGACCCGGAGCAGCCGGCACGGGGCGTCACAGGGTGGGCGTTCGGGTGGGAGGCAGCAGGTCAGGAGTCCTGGGGATGTAGAAATCTGTTAAAAACTCCAAGACTGTTTTTTCCTTGAAACAAAACCGCAGCTGGATTCTGTTCTTGAACAAAGCGGGTTTGAGGCATCCTCCCCCGGCGGCGGCCCGCAGGCAGCGGTGGGTACGGAGCTGGCAGGGGGCGTGGGATGGTGGTGCCGGCGTGGACATGGAGGTGGCCGTGGATGCGGCGGGCGGCTGGCGCATCCCTGGCACGGGCGCCGGGGCCCGGAGGGCGGCGCGGGACGCTGTGTGGCCTCTGGCAGCAAATGAAGGGCAGGACAGGGAGGGAGCGCCCAGGCCGCCGGCCATGGGAAGAGGGTCCTGCTGCGGATGGTCGGCCTTATATCCTCTGCGGGGAAAGCACAGCAGATTGGGGATGGTGTCGGGCAGGTCTTACTGCACCGTCATGCTACTTGCATGTGCCAGGCATATGCCTGTCCCCATCCCTGCCACCCTGTCTCTGCTGCCTCCCTTCCCCATTGCCCCCAACCCTGCTGCCTGCACAGCCAAGGTCTCCCATCCCATCCCATCCCATCCCATCCCATCCCAGTCATGTCATCTCATGTCATCTCATGTCATGCAGACACCCAGCACAGTCACATCCAGATACCACAGAGGGACAGGGGACAGGACAGTGACACTCAAGGCTTACCGCAGTGCCAACAAAATCTGTGGAAGCAGAAGAGAGAGAGGTCAGGCAGGGCAGAGGCTCAGCAGCTCCTTCCCACCCTGCCCAGCCTGGATTGCCTAGGAGGTGGCAGTTACACCCCCAGGACCCTTTCCAGGCTGCCAGAGTGGCCAAGCCCTCCAGGCTGCTCCCATCCAGGATCCCCCCAGTAGCATGGTGCTCACCTTTGCTCTCTGTCTTGAGCTCCTCGTGCAGCAGGTCGTTCTGCCGGTTGCCGAGAACAAAGGCCAGGAAGGAGAGGATAAGGGCGTTGAGGATGCCGATGATGGCCAGGATATAAGCCCAGCGTACGGAGCAGTCGCCCAGGGAGTACTTCCCTGTCTTCTCCCCGCACATGTCCCGTATGGTCTCTGCATCCCAGCCATCGGGAAAGATCATGCAGCCCAGCACCAGGCAGAGCGCTGCAAGGGGGAGAGGAGGGGAAAGCATCAGAGACAATGGAGTGGCAGTGCTGGGCACTGACCACCAGTTAGTACACGAATGCAGCCCATGTCTGGCACAGAGCCCACCCTGGCCCCACAACAGCTGGGCAATGTGGCAGGTGACAGTCACCACTACCTCAGGAGCTCCAGAGACTGCATTTTTGGCTGGCCCAAACCTGGCTGACACACAAATAGGGACTTCAGGCTCTTAGTTTCTACCAGCATCAGCCACAGGCTTTCCTCATCACCACAAAGTCCCTCATGTGAGCAGGAGCTACAGGTGCACAGCAGGCAGGGATGCTGCCTGTGGAGAGAACTGGCATCCCCAGGAGCCCCCACACCTGACCACCACCCAGCACCTCTCCCAGAGGGGTCACCTTCCCAGCAGGCCTCCACCCATCACACTGTGCTGAGCAAGGAGATATCAGGGAACACAGGGATGGAAATACCAAGACAAAGCCTGTGACTGTCAAGGTAAGGATGTGACTTTTTCTGACTATAGCAAGTACAAAAGCTCCTCACCCCATATCAGCTGGAAAGGCTAAAAATAATAATGATGTTGGCCGTAGTGCCCTGCAGGTACTTTTCCCCTGAGTTAAGGAAGAAACAAGAGGCTTGTGCCCGCACCAGTACGAAGTTATCTCTCATCCCTTACAGCAAACACCCTGCAGGCTGGCAGCTGGCAGTCTGACATGAGCTTTCTGGGTGCTGGCATGTGTTTTGAACTGCTCTTTGTGGGGAAGGGAAATCCCAGGAGGGAGGGAAGTGCCTGCAGGGCATCACACCAAGAGTAGGTACAGCTCTTGAATCACAAAGAGCTGCACCCAGGAAAGGATCCATATAGCAAAGCTCCTTGGTAGAAGTGTCTTTGTGGACAGTGGCAAGCCTTGCATGCTGATTACTGCAATGCACAGCCCTGGTGCCACCCCAGCACCACACGGCTGCACAGAGCCAAGCTGGTGTCTCCAGCACATCATCACCAGGGACTCCCAGCCAAGCACAGCCTGTCTGGGGGAGCTCCCTGCTCACTGGGACTGGGCCAACCCAAAACCATCCCTCTGCAAGGAAACACAAACAGCACTGATACCATGCACTGTATTGAAAGGGTGAGGCGCAGCCTGGCCTGCTGCTGACCTGGGCACCTTGGAGTAGGATGGCATTAATTCAGCTGAGAGCCTGAATTAAAGGGGATCAGGTGCAGCAAACCTGTGCCAGGGACTGTTCCTGTGAAAGCAGAGATGCTAAGAGGATTTAAGGATCCTCTGAGCTCCCAGTGCAGTGCAGCTGTGAAAGCTAAGGTGCACTGTGGCAATCCCCAGCAAGGGGGTGGGTTTCCCTCACGGCACTGCTCAGACTGGCACAACCCAGCCTGGAAATGGTTGTAAGAGATCTGCTGAAATCACTGAGGAGGAGAAAAGGATCACAAAGGAGGAGAAAAGTGAGGCTCAGGGAAAGCACAGAAAGTAGCAGGCCTCAGCAACAGCCACTCTGGGACCAAAGGAGAACACGGCTCCGGTAGGCAAATATGAGTTAAAAAATCAGGCACCAATTTTATCTGCACCAGCAAGGGCTTGGGCAGGCTCCCAGCTTTTGTGCACAGCCCTCAGTCAGTCCTTCACAGGAGCAGAACAGCAGCCCCTGGGCCTGTCCTTGAACTCTTCAGGCATTGTATGTCCTCTGCATTTCTAAGCTATTGTTCAGGGTCCAGGTGGGCCCAGCTGCCCAGGTAAAGCAGAAGCCTGCCAAGAGTTCACTGCTCTGAAAACACCACAGGTGTGACAGTCTCCCAGGACACCTGCATGCCCCAAACATGGCAGGACAGGCAGTGAAAGATGAGGCAGTGGATTAACATGCTGGAGAGCCACGGCACGCATGGAGGACATGAGAGAGTTTAAGGCAAAAGTAGGGTGGCTAAAAAAGGTATGGGAAACACTCGTGCAGTGGGTTGTCACAGCACAGTCACAGGGGACAGGCAGTGATGGCCACTGTCAGGATACTGCCTGACTCCAGCTTGCATCTGCTTGTTCTGATCCCTCTTATCCCTATGTGCCTGCTCTGTACTGCAGCAGGGCAAAGGGAGTCTGTGCCCTGTCCCACCAAGCAGCTGCAGGATCTCTGCCCAAGCCCTCATAGCCCATTTCACAGAATTAAACAACAAATTTACTGCTGGGCAGAGACATGTGCCCAAGTCACCACACATACCCAAATGTCTCTGCCTCAGAGTGACTGGCCTCTTCTCAAAAACCTCTCACTACTCCACAGCTCCCTGGGAAGTGGCTGAGGTGGGGCTGTGCTACTGAAAGCAGGCTCTCTCCCGGTGAAGAGCAGCTCAGTGCTCTCCTCTTCCTATCTGCCCCACGTGTTCCCAGCAGCAAGCCAAGTCCTCTGCTCTGTCACAAGCAATTCCTTTTTCTGCACGTCCCCAGGCAGCACAATGTCCTGGAAACACCTTTCTGTGCCTGGAGCAAGGAGTGACTTTGAAGAGCAGAGCAAGAACAAGGAGGGGATCCCCACACAGTCCACAGGCCTCAGCATTGCCCTGTCCAACAGGTCTGAGGGATATGGGGTCAGGGCTCTTCCTGTTCTGCCAGCAAGAAATGCCCCAAGACCCCTTGTAGACTTGCAGGAAAACCTTGGGTTTTGTTTACAGTAGCCTATTTCTATGCCTTGCAACCACAAGAAAAGCATCAGGTGATGACTTCTATGAAGAGCCACTATTAAAGAGGAAAAAATAATGTAAATCCTTGTCCATTCTGCTTTTAATCCTGTTCTTTTGAGAGGGTAATGCCAGTCCTCACTGTCAGAGGCCCCAAGAATGGCTGGCTGGTCTGTCACATCCCATAGCTGCCATCCTTCCCCTAGGCCCTGGGCTCCAACTCACTCTTCTAGGTTTTCCCAATTGTAAAGACAGTTTTGAGAGCAGGAATTTCAGTGATCACAGGGACAGGGTGTATGTAGAGGGAGGATGATCCTGCTGGGCTCTGGCCCCATAAAGCTGGCATTTCTTGTCTTGGTTTTACAGCTGGTTCATGGCTTCTCACTCCTCAGTGCTCCTTTGACAAGGTCCATTAGAAATAACATGGGCATCTCAAGGGCTTTTGATACCCTCACAAAAGAAATTAATCAAAAGGAATGCAATGTTATGACTCAGGCTGCAACCCTGGAGCGAGATTTGAGCAGAAAGAGGAGGCTTCTCCTGGCAGAATAACATCTTCTGGTACAAGGTGCATTTAGCTAATTTGGACTGTCTGAGTAACCTCCATGTTTGCTGAGTACCACTGCCCCTGTCCTGAGCAGCTGTGCTTGCAGGATTAAAATCTGATTTTTTAAATTACTTTTCCTGTCTAGTTTAGTCTGCAGGTGTGAATGAAAACTGCCTTTTACTGCTTCTGCCTGCCATGGGTAGAAGGAGCTCAGGACGTGCCCTGCAGGTGTGACCTCCCCCAGAGCATCACACCACCACAGAGCACACAAATGGGAAGATGTGGGGTAATGGGGGAAAACCAGCAAACACTGGGTCCAAAATGGCTTTTTAAACCTGGTGTGGAGACAGCACATCCAAAAACCCCAGGGAACAGGGGCTGGGCTGTGCTGTTGGGGTCTAGGGTGGCTGCTTCTCACTAGAAAACCTCCTGAGAGCTGAATACCAAGAGGAAAGGGGACAAACAGAGCCCCCCCTTCCTCCCCCTAAAAACTGAAATCCCTCAAAAATAAAACAACACTAAGGGCAGCGTGCTCAGGATGGTGAGCACCGGCCATTTACACAGACACGAGCTCCCTTACGGCGTTTTGCTCCACAGGCTGTTTCTGTGCCAAAAAATCAGCAGGATTCAGAATAGAGTTATGAGTTTGTATGAATCAGAACTGACAGTTACTTTATCTGGAACAACAGTTAAGGGATGTAAGCTCCAGGACACGAGCTCAGCCCCTCCCCGCGAGTACACAGGCACATTAACAGCCGCGACGGGAGGGCTGCGCTGCCGCGCAAACCCCGCGGCTGCTGCTGCTGCTGCGGAGCACACGGCGCTGCACGGGTGCAAGGGATGGGCTGCAGCCCGGCTCCTGGCCCCTTTGCAAGACCTGAGTAGGGGAAAAAGAAGGGAATCTTCAGGAAAGCTTTTTTGGGAGTCCAGAGGACAGTAATTCAGCAAATGCTGAGGGTTTTTGCAGTGTTGTTATTTTTGCTGCAAGGTCAGCAGGTGTAAGTGGTTCATATACGGGCAATATTTCTCCCTTTGACAGAGAAAGAAAGGACTTTAAGATAAACTGCAGAGTCACAGGATAGTTAAGGTTGGAAGAGACCTCTGGAGATCATTTAGTCCAACCCTCTTGCCAAGGGTTACCTAGAGCAGGTGATATAGGAACATGTCCAGATGGGTTTTGAATGACTCCAGAGACTCCACAACCTCCCTGGGCAGTCTCATGCTCAGCAGCTTCCCAGTTACACTCCAAGCTGGTTTGTAGCAGTGGTATCTGCCTCATATTTTTTCATTAGGAATTTCAATGAATGATTTTTATATCCATGAAAACAGTACTTTGAAACTTCAAAGTCTCTGAAAGGACTTGGGTCTCCAGCAAATCACAGTCAGGAAGATGAGCCTGTCCTGATGCGGTTCAGCAGAGCCACTGCATTGCTGCCAGAACCAGGGAGAGTTTTAGGACTGTAGTGCTCATTCAGGCCAGATCCTGCTTTCCCTTAGGGCTGAGGCCACACCATCACACAGCTCCACCATGGAGCAGCAGCTGGCTCCATGCTCAGCCCAGCAGCTGGCAACAATTCCCTTCCTATTCCTCTCCATGGATATGCCAAAACCATGCCATGCAAAGGGTCCCCACTCAGACAGTGGCAAACACAGCTGAGGTGCAGAAGATGAAGCCCTGCTTAGGGATCTGCCTCTGCTCTCAGGCCTTGGAAGGGCCCATCCAAGAAGTAAGTGCAGCTCTAAAGGCAGTCTCCCAAAGGAGAAAAGAGCTCAGATGGATATGTATCACCACATTCTCCATCAGCAGGGTGGCTGGACATGGCACAATCAATACCAAAATACCACTGATATGGAAAAAGCCCAGCCCTAAGGCCAAGAGCATGGCCACAGGTGGGAAGGCACCCCATGTGTATTCCTAAGGGAGGGAGTGTGAAGGTTTCACCACACTGACTGATAGACCTGGAGCACAGGGAAACACCTTAAAATGTGGCCAATCAATTCCTCCATGCAAGCAGGATGGTGTGCTCAGCTGGTTGCCTCTTTTGACCCTCCACAGACTCTAAGTACAAAACCAAAGACCCTCTGGAAATAACCCAGGACAGACTCGGGCCCAGGTAATCATCCTGATGGGAGGCACATGGATGCAGTGTCACACACAGGTGGGTGGGCTCTTTTGCAAGGCATTAATGTTGGGCACCAGGCATTTTTTCAAAGCTCAGAGTTAACTCACAGGGTGACTGTGTCTTATGCTAGAGCAGAGTATTGGGGAATCAGAGGAAATGCTCAGACTCCTGGATGGCCTGGTGGTGATGTATTCCTATGCTCTGCTTTCCTGCAGATGAATCCCAAGGGGGATCACCCTCCCAGCCCATTTCTCTTCAGGTAAGCATCATCCCATGGAACTTTCTGAAGGTGCTCCTCCACTAATTTGGAGTACTGGGGTGGCATCAGGTGCTCTCAGTCATACAGTTGTTGACGTGCTCATGTTAAGGGCCCATCTCTGGTTTTGTAACAGAAGGATTTAGCAAAATCTCCAGTTTTGCGTTACTGGGATTTTGAACAGGGCAGATGGCCACATTTCTATTTGCGATAAAGCAGTCTTTTCTCTTAATTAGATCCAGTTTCCTCCTAGGGCGGCAGTGGTTTTTGAGATGGGGCTTTCTGTCAAGCTCTAATTAAACCCTGCCTTGATTGTTGTCCACTAATTAGATATCGATGATTTAAAGTTGGTTGGTTTTTAGGGTTTTTTTTGAAAGAGATCCTGAATTCCTCATCCTCCTCCCCCACATTCCTGTACTTGGTTTTTCTCCTCTGAAGAGCCCATCCATGGCCACAATCAGCAGCCCTTTAGTCTGCATTGGCCATTCCACAGGGATAGGTGAGGACACCTCCGCCCTATCTCTCTGTCCATCACCTGCCTTTCACCAGTGAGACCAAGAGACTTTGGGCCTCACAGTTGCTTATGCCATAGTAGTGCAAGTCCTTCTTTAGATAAACCCTCACTGAGGCAGGAGTAATGTCCTTTCCTTCTCTGCTCCTCCAAGCTCTCTGCTCTGGCAGAATCCACCAACCTCCCAGCCAGGTGAATCTCTGAAGTTTACCATCATGATGTGCCAGAGCCTGCACCAGGCTGTGTCCCTGCCCTACCCATAAGATCTGGCCTGTGGTACTCTCTCCATAGCTCATGGAAGCTCCTGTGGCTGTCTCAGATGTGCCCAGGGAAGTTCAGTCCTGCCTGAACCCCTGCCAGACAAGACTCTCTTGCTGGGACACACCACACCACCACCTCTATATCCAGGCCCTCTCTGACAGGAACATCAACCTGTCCTGTAGCCTTCCCAGTCCAGCTCTCTCATGCTGTCCTGTCTCAGGGCAGGGTGGAGGGCCAGTCTCTGTTAATGCTGCCTTGGACTCTCCCTGACAGAGAAGCCATGGAGCTGTGCTGCTCTGGGAGAGTTCCAAGCCAACCTGGGCTGGCTGGGACCAGAAGAGCCAGCCCATGGCTCCACTGAGCTGAGCATGAGAGTTCTCATAAATGCAGTTGTGAGAAACACATGTAATTACAAGGTGCAAATTACAATTACAAAGACAAACCCCAAGGCAAAGTGAAGGGTACCAGAGGTGACAACAGCTGTCATGGCCACTCAAACAGGATAGGAGGCACAGGGGAGAAGACCCAGGGCTGCCTCCAGTGCAGTGCCCTCTGCCACACAGCTCCCTGTGCAGCAGTAGCAGCTGGGCACTCCAAGCCACTTGATTAAGCTGCCGACAATCGGTAGGATTTGGGCTCTGAGCTTGCTTTAAACTGATAAATCTTCAGGATGGGGAAAATTAAAGATGAGGGAATTTCCTGATAAGCCAAGGCAGCTCCAGGTCTGGCTGTGGTCCTGATCTGGGTGAGGGGAGGTCACGCTTTCCAGTCCAAGCCAGCTGCAAGGCAAAGAGCTGGGCTAGTTGAAAGTCCTCATATAGAGGGGCTGTATCCTTCCACATCAAGGACTGGGGCCCTTCTCACAGAGGGGATGAATGGGGTCCTTTCATTAGGAATAAGGGGCACTGTAGATCCTTCCAGTGGAAACTCCAGATCTATTCACACTCAGTATGCAGTGGAGACTAAGTGTTTGTACACACCTGGTAAAACTGGGCAGAAAAGGAAGTTAAGGGTCTTGCTACCAGTGGAAGCTCAACATCATTCCTCAGGATCTTTCTCCCAGAAGGACAGACCCTTGGACACCTTGGAAGTCTGTCCATAAGGGGATACTTGGGATCCTTCTCAATACAGGCATCAGGTCCACTTCTGGGGAAAGGCTTGGGTTATTGTACAGTGTCACTTTGAGGAGTGAGTCTGTCAGGCTCTTGGGTACATCTACAGTGGGGTTTCATTTGTGGAGGGAGTTAAGGAGGATCTATAGACAGGGTCACTTTTGGGAGGGTTAATTACCGGGCTTGAGTGGTCATGTTTGGGGAGATACCAAGGTAAATGTATGGTGTTCCCCTGTGGGAAGTGCTGGAGAGAGCTGGGAGACGCCTGTCCTCACAGCTCTTTCATGATGCAGGAGAGAGGGGGCCTGGGTACAATATGTCTTTAAGGGGGAGCTGAAGACTGCTTTTACAGGGATGCGGGATCCATGCATGGGCTACTTCCAGTGGTGGGGTCCCTTTGAGGAGTTCTCCTAAAGTGAGTATCTCTTGGGAACAATCCCATGTCTCCGGGGTTGACAGGGAGGCTAGTCCCTGATGTAGAGTGTGCTGGGGTGTCTGAATCCCCAGGGATTCAGGGGGCTGATCCACTGTGTCCTAGGCCACCTTGCACTTGGTCCATGCCTCTGTGCAACAGTCCCTATTGCAGGGTGTCCCAATGCTGGTTCTTGATCTGGTGTACTGAAGTACCCCAAGGTGGGTCCCTAGCCAGGATGTCCTGAGGTGCTCCAGACTGTCCAGATGTCCCAGGGTCAGTGCCTGTTCTGGGATCGCCTGAGGTGGGTCCCTGATCCAACTCCCTGGCAGTGTCCCAGGGAAGCCAGCACCTGTTTGTGGCGCTCTGTCAGTGCCAGTGCCCAGCCTGCTTGTCCCGGGAAGTCCTGGGATGTCCTAGGGCCAGCTCCTGGCTGGGATGCCCTATGGATACACAGTACCTGTACCCAGCCCAGCTTTTCTGAGCAGCCCTTGTGTTCCCTGTGGCCAGGGGATACCACAGAGCCCTGGGTGCCAGTGTTCCAAACTGGTGCCCGTTCCTGCTAATCTGTCAGCACCAGCACTTGGCCTGGGTGTCCCAGGAAACAGTGGGGCTGGATCCTGGAACCATGGCTCTGCAGTGTTTGGACTCAGCCCAGCTTCCTTGAGCAACCATGGTGTTCCCTGTAGCCAGGGACTCCCCTACCACTGCCGGGGGCTCCCGGGGTGCTCAGCGCTGTCTGCATCCTCCCCACCCGTCCCCCGCCGCCAGGCCTGGGGCAGGCCGGTGTTCCCGGTGCCGGTGGTTCCCGGTGCCCGTGTGTACCTGCCAGCAGCTGCATCCAGGCGCAGATCTTGTAGACGGTGGCGGTGTTGCAGAAGAAGAACAGGGCGAAGCAGGTGATGCAGCCCAGCGTCAGCACCATGGAGAGCAGCACGAAGAACGCGGCCGCCTGAAAGGCGCCCGAGGGGATGGTGCTGAAGTCGGTGAAGGAGCCGCGGCACGACAGCTCCCGGCCCGCCAGCCCGCTGCCCACGCAGTAGTGGAACAGCCCGAAGTACCCGGGCTTGGGCGTGTTAACGCTGTCGCCCACCCAGTAGGGCTGGATGAAGACCACCACGTTGATGATGGCGAAGCAGATGGTGAAGATGGCCCAGAGCACGCCGATGGCGCGCGAGTTCCGCACGTAGTTGTCATGGTACAGCTTGGAGGCTTCCTGCGAGGGCAGCATCCTGCCGGCCGCCGCTACCGGAGGGCGGGAGGGGCCGGGGCGGCGGAGAGCCCGCCCGGGGTCGGCGGGGCGGGGGGGCCGCGGCCTAAGAGCGCCCGCGGGCTGCCGGGCCCTGCGACACCCGCGCCGCCATCTTGGCTGCCGCCTCTGCGCCCCGCGCGCTCCCGCCGCGCGCGCGCGGCCGTGCGCCCCCCCGCCACTGCGGAGCCGAGCCCAGCCGAGCCCCGGTCCAGCCCAGCCGAGCTCAGTTCAGTCCTGTCCAGCCCAGCCGGAGCCCAGCTGAGCCCGAGCCGAACCGAGACCCTCCGAGCCCGCCGAGCGCGCCTCCCGGGGATCGGACCGCTCCGCCGCCTAGGGCTACGCTCGCATCGAGCTCGGCCGGGGGGAGATCGCCTCGCGATGGGCTTGTCTCGGTTCGGCTCGGATCCACTCAACTTGGCTCGGGTCGGGCCCATTCCTCTCCCCCGATCCGGCAGGACCGTTCCCCGGACCGACCCCGCCCGGGGCAGCGCCGGGGCATGGCTCCGATAAGTGCTGGAAGGTCTCCACGTGGGTGCCTTTGGCCGGAGTGCGCCCGCAAGGGAGGGCGTCCATCCTCCCACACCCTTCACGAGTCCTCGGGTTGCCGGCGTAGCCCCCCGGACGGGCAGCAGCCCTTCCCCACCCTCTTGGCGGGGATGGAGCAAGTAAGTTGCCGCCACTGTGGCTGCGCCTGCACTAGGGCAGCAGGAGTCGACCCAAAACCTCTGACAGAGCGAGGCCAGGTACACGGCTGTGCCAGGTCAGATGTGGTGACAGGCCTGGGGCACAAGACGTGCGCCACGCTAGGTGTGGTGCATGACTGCGCTGGGGTGAACGGCTATGCCAGTAGTGTCACACAGTGTCACTTGTATGCCGGCAGGTGCCCTTGCGAAATCCTGCCACCGCCCCGTCAGTCTCACACCGGTCCCAAACCCAGAAGAGACCAGACCATGTCGGGCCTGTTTCATTCTCAGGCAGCGAGATGTACCGCGTCAGCTGCAGCTGAACTCGGCTGTCATTAAATGCTTGTGAAGATTCATAGCTGATTTGCAAATCAGACAAATGCAGATGAAAAACACATTGTGCTCCCCTGCAAGAGCTAAGGAGCCGTGTGCCTCCGGCGGGGCAAGCCCGTCACCCTCGGCACGCACAGCCCGAGCTGGCTCCGTGACACTGCCCGAGCACACGAGCCAGTGCCGCCCTCAGCCATGCTCGGGGCTGCGATACTGCTCACCCAGCA
>VXBI01004729.1:90161-120904 GCA_013397375.1 Toxostoma redivivum | reverse complement strand
GCAGCTTGCCCGGAGGCTCAGGGTTAGGAGCAAGCCTGTGTTATGCTGTCCCTGTCTTCTTGAAGTCCCTGTGGTCTTGCAGCAAAGCCTCTGATGTGGGAAATTCTAGTCTGTAAATCATCTTGTGGCAGGGGGTCTAACAGGGGCTAGGCAGACGAGACAGTCTAGACAGATATTTGTGTTGTTCCAGGTTATTTTGTCTCTTCCCACCGTGGTGAACAGGTCAGTGGGTGCTGAGGTTTAGTGAGCTAATGGAAAATGCTTGTTCAGTTTGGTGCACATCTGAGCCAACACATCTCTGGACTTTGACCCACAAGCTCAGGATCACGTTTGTCTTGCTTCTGGCTGAGTATGAGCTGCTCATTCCAGCTCCAACCACAGCCTCTCATTTTTATTTTTTCTTTCAACGAAACATAATGCAGTTTTGCAGTCTTGACTGTGTGTCCATGACAAGAGTAATGTGTTCAAAAGGAGGGTCAACAGGTCTTTCTCACATGTCCAGCTGCTTTGCCTGAGGAAGGAAAACTCTCAGCTGCCGTGGTGGCACGTAGGCTGGGTGCTATAGGAGGGGATCTTTGGAAAACAGCCACAACTGGCTGCCAGGTGGGAGAGTTTCTGCCTAACAGTTGGATGAGATTAGAAAAGATTAAACCCCTTGCTGCAAAAAGACAGGAAACTGAAGTTTGAAGCTCTTAAACGTAACTAGGGGAAGCTTTAAGGAAGAGAAACTGAATGCTTCTGCTTTTCCTGCTCTTGCAAGAGGAAAGGATGCTTAATTTTTCTGTCAAGTATTCAAAACAAGAGTACTTACACACAGTGCCCCATTTTCTTCTGTGACTTTTGCAAGCCAGCAGTGACAATTAACTGTATTTATACTGATTCTTGTCAAGTTTTGATTTACTGTCCCAAAGATTGAGTCACAAAAACAGACTACACTCCGTTGTCGCTCTCCTGGTTGCAGGGTGATGATTTTTGTAAAAGCTGCCAAGTGATTTTTAGACAAATGCAGGCTTTAGTTTAATAATTTTATTCCTATAGAATAATTATGAAATAGAGATGGTTGCACCTCTTCTGCTATGGAAGGCAAGAACCTCTTCCAGTGAGCAGGACACTCCATCTAGGACCAAGTCTCTTTGGCCACCTCTTCTGGAACCACAAAATGGTTTGAGTTGGAAGGGACCTTAAAGATCATCCAGTTCTGACCCCCACTGCCATGGGCAGGGATAACTTCCACTAGATCAGATTGCTGATGGCCCCATCCAATCTGGCCTTGAATGCTTCTGTTTTTATTTTTGTAATGTTTTCAATCAGCTGGTAAGTTCTACTTGAAGCTTCACACCTCCAAGAATACTGAGGTGCTTTGGAAGCAGTTTTCACATGTACAAACTCTTTGCTCTGCCATCATTTCTGCCAGTACAGCTGCTTCTGGAGCCATGTGGGGAAATGGCAAAAAATTGATATTTTTAACGCAAGTCAGTTCATTCTGTAGTTGGGCAGCTTGGGGGAGAAAGGACGTTGCTTGATCAGAGTTTGCTAACTGAAATCCAGGGAGGTGCAGGAGGAATTCTGTGTGTTTTGAACCTTTTTCTGTAGATTTTACTCCAATTTATGGTGCATTTAATTTAGTTCCTGTAAAAGGTTTACACTTGTTCTTCAGAGCAGCTTCCCCCTTGCTACAGGAGTCTTGCTACAACTGTGTTTGTTTACTTACCATGTTCATCTGTTGCATTAGGGTGGTTATAGAGAAGAGAAGATTTGAGAGCCTTACATGTAGCCATGACTGATGGCAGAGCGGGTCTGTCCAGAGTGTGTGCAGGTTTCCCAAGGAGCAGGCGTGGTATGCCTGGGAGAGGGGCTTATCCTTCCCTGTCCCCAGTGGGGTGCTGGGCTTCCTGCTCACTCCATGTCCTGGGCTCCTGCCAAGCTACTCAGTCTCATTCCCAAGTGCTGCAGAAACCTCTCCAGGGAAGTGCAGTCAGTGAAACCTGTTGTCTTGTCTCAGCTCCTGGAGAGGTGCTTCTCTTATAATTTCTGATCCTTCAGGTATTTAATTTCTGCTGATTCTCACCTTTTGGACTTGAAAGCAGTGCCATGGAGCTATTTTGGTAACACTGCATTTAAGTTCTTTTTTCCCTCCATATTTGCTTTTGCAAAGGAAACATAAAGGAAACTGGAGCAGAGTGCAGGATATTATATATCTCTTAATTGCATGCTTTCATTTAAAACAGCCTCACAACCAAGTCTGCGCATCAGAATCTTTTGAGTTTCAAAATAGTTTGATGTTGGGAATTATGCACAAAGGCATCTCTTCTCACACTTGCTCATATTTTCCTGTCTTTCCAATTAGCACCCTCATGTTAATGTGGTTTAAAGAAGATTAGCTTGGGTTTTTGTTCTTTAAATTCTGGTATATGTCAAAGGTCTTCAGAGCTGGATAACAAAATAATTGTATATGAAGGAAAACATGAAAAATCTAAACCACCATTATGAATTCTGAGAACCAAATCCTTCTTTAAAGAAAAAAAAGGGGTTTGCAAGTCTTGTTTTCTGCTTCCCTGCTCCCACTGGCACCACCCTGTATAGTATTTTCCATAAACAGATCAATTTGCATTTTAATAATAGATTAATTTTTTTTAATCCTTCCTAGAAGGGCAGCTGCTGGTACTTTGCTCCACACTCTCAGTGATTCTGAAGTTTAGCAACTTTCATTAACTTCCATCATAAAGATATTAATTTGTTATTAGGCCAGTGTTGTCCTTCAGGTTTGAGTTCACCTCTTCCTCCATTGTACTCTCCTTCACCCTGATGCACATATTGCATCTGCTCATCTTCATCTGCTCTTCCCATCAGACCCTGGTGGTTTCTTTTGCAGCATAGACTGTCCCTTGGCCATCCTACTAATCTTCCTGTGCCTTTTCAGGCAGGGGTGGGGCACTAAAATCAGATGTTTTATCTCAGCTGTGAGCCTGTGCTCTGCACGGTAATGCTGGTACTTCTACATCTCTCATGGGAATTTCCCATGATCTTATTTTTCCCCTTTTTCTGATTTACCATGTTGATAATGTATTAACATCCAGAGAAAAGGCAGTTCATCTGGCTCTTTCTCTGTGTTCCATTACTCAAAAGGGCTAACTGGAAATTCTTATTAATCGTCTCCAGGTGCATGGTCATGCAATTTTGTATGTCCAGACTTCACCTGGTTTCTAATATATCACTCTAGATGATTCTCTAATTTTGTCTTTAGTCCTCTCTGCATCGACAGATTCTCCTGGAGGTCTGTGTAGTTCAGAAGTGAGTTTGGATTCCTGTCAAATGTGAGCTGATACTTGGACAAACTGGAGCAATTTTAACATGTTTCCAAAATGTCTCCCAGTATGAAACAGAATTCCATTTTAACTTCAATGAGAAAACCAAACAAAATTAAGTTCTGCAGATGCAGCTGATGTTAATCTAAGTACCCTGCTCAACCCACTAGCTGATTTAGTTGTTTAATTACCTGGCAACACAAATGCTTGAGGATCATGGAGTATTCAATATTTGATTTTCTATTATATTTCTTTTTTTCTTGCAAAGCTATCGTTCTGATAGTGAATTCACTGCGATGGTAGTGTTGAGCTGCTTTTGAATGGAAGGGTGATAGGGAAGAAAACAACATTTATTTTTGTAGACACTGGCTGTCCTTCCTTAGTAATCCACTTCTAAGTCTGTTGCAGACCCTACTGATGGTGCTCATGTTGCCAGTTCCTGAAGGTGCTGTCACATACTGTGCACTGATCTTTCAAAATAAAGGAAAGGAGTCAGAAAAGTGCCCAAATGTGTTGTACAGCAGTGGAAACAATTCTCAAAGAAATGTTTTCATGCTTACTAACTTCAGAGCTGACTTCCAGGGAAGGGGATGGGATTGCAGCCCAGGGTATCTGTGGTGGCTTTGCTGAAAGAAGTGTGAGAAGATGTTTTGTGTACTGACCTGAATCTCTGCTCACTAGGTGTGAAAGCAATGTGCAGGTTGGCAAACTGCAGGACCTCATCAACCGGAGTAAGATGGCCAGGTGTAGAGGACGCTTTGTTTGCCCAGTCATTCTGTACAAGGGAAAGGTAAAGCTTCATGGGTTACCTGTCTTTACTGAGAAAATGACCTTTCTCTCTGCCATTTGACCTGTGCAGCCACATCTTCAGTTACTTGTCACTTTTCCAAATGATGTAAAAATCTGTGCTTAGGTACAAGCAGGCAGCCTATAATAGCAGGTAGCATTTGCTATCTAGGCTGCATAAGTTGTCTGTGGGCACTTCAGGCTGTTCTCCCCCACCAAGTCATGAGCCTTGCACCAAAGAGCTGACTTTTTTTTCTCTCCTATTTATGGCCCTTCTAAAGTCCTTAAGATATTTGGTGTTTCAGAAGGGAAAGATAATTACTGTCCCTGTTTGTCCCTTACTCTTCCCAGCAGCTCCCTTTGAGTAACTTTCCTCTCTCCAGAGAAGTTTCCTTTGTCTGTTCCCTCGAGAGGCAAGATTGTATAAATGGTCTTATGAATGTATGGGCTTGTCTGCAAGGGGATCTGTAAGAAAGTGAAATAAGATTCATTTTTATGTGAATTACTTAAACTGTGTTGAAGTCCTGTAGGAATAGTCTAATTTAGAATTTAAGTAGTTTAATTCAGATTTCTTAGCTGAATTTAGAAACACTATATGAATAGCAAAATCATACCTGTGACAATTTTAATCTATCTTGACTGAAGCCATCATAGGCTGCATCCGCTGACCTTTTTCTGCAGGACTGGACTGCCCAGAGTCGTCTTGGGACCATCCGTAATCTCATCCAGAGGAATGTGGAAATAAGGCTCTAGCTGGGTATTAATAGAGCATGTGTTGCTAACTTGGCAGGAACTGACTATATTAATGCATTGGAGAACTGGAGATGAAAATATGATTTAAAAACTAGCTACAGATAAAGGCACTTAGGAGTTTGCTGTGTTTGGAGAACTCAATCTGGACCAGGGTTGCAGGGCAGACAGCTGAGAGGTGATAGCTGTAGGTACCAACCCTTTCTATGTAACCTGACATCAAACAGGCATGATAAGGGAAAGACTTCTGGAGCCTGTGTGATTAATAAAAAAATCTTCCTCCAGCATATTTGCAGATCAGCAACACTGGCCGGCTGGGGAGAGCTCTATGGGCGCACTGGCTACAACTATATCTTCTCTGGTGAGTGAGGAGCCATTTGTCATTGTCTGCATGGTAAGAATGGTCAGTGCTGGGACAGAGAACTACACGAGGCCAAGCTCTTCCCAAGACCAGTGAGAACTCTAGCATGGGCTGCTTGTATCAGGCTTAGCATAACAGAGCAAAGGCTGAAACCTCATTTCCTGTTTCCAAGCACTGTACTACAGGACAGTGCCACAGCTCATAGGAACCTCAGTGACAAAAGAACTTCAGGTTGAAGAGTGAGTTCCAGGAAACATGTAGGCAACTAAAAGCATCCCAAAGGATTCAGGGTACCAATTCCCAAACATTGGGGATGGGAATAATGGAGGAAAGAGGATTAGAACTTGCTGTTGCTTGACTAATCACTGAGGATCAGTGCTGCTAATGGTGAGATATACTGGACTCCAGGGAAAGCTCTTCAGGGGTGTCTGTAGTGTGGAAGCTAAAGCTTGGCTTGAAAAAGAACTGCATACCATTTTTGAGGTGTCCTCTGCCTGTCAGTCATGGGTTTTACCTGCCCAGGTACTTTGCAATGACAAGCAAAGAGTGGGCTACATTAGAAAACAAAATTTTCAGGAAGAGAAAATGTGGGGAACCCACTTAAGTGTGAAGAGAAGGCACCAGACCATGACCTTTATGTTTGTGTATAAAAACAAAAGCCCTTCTCAGATTGGGGATCGAGTTGGTTTACAAAAGCTTCAGTTCTCAATGCCTTTGTTGCAGGAGGTTCTGATGATGCTTGGGCAGATGCAGAAGACATTTCTGAGGAAGACTCTGCACTTAGGTTTGTACACACCGTTGGGATGAAGAGGAGGGAGTTTGGACATAAGCTGACTGGCTCAGCCACTTAGTTCTGCTCTCTTCTAGCTTGCATTTTGGACATAGGCTTTGTCTCATCACCAGGCTCAAGGTCTTACTTTCCTTGCTTTTGGTAAAGAGTCTTGAGTATTAATGGCTGGCTGAACCTAGTGTAACTGAAACCTGCTAATCTATTGCCAGAGGGAAGGGCTGGAGACAGGAATATGTAGAACCATTAAAAAAGGTATTTGAAGGACAAGGCTGTGTTTACTTCATCAAAAAGTACATCTCCATGAAATGGTGTTGTATCTTATGTGTTTGTTGCAAAACGGAGTGAGATGTGGGAAGGGACCATTAGCACAAAGCTTGCGGTGTCAGTTTGCAGAGTCTGACTCAGACCTGTGGAGACAAGGCTCGTGCTGTGCTGCTTATGGCTAGAAGTGGTTCAGGGAAGAGCTGTGGCTCAGCTGGGAAGAATCAGACTCTCAACTTGGTCGGTCTTCCATGCTCACCTTGCTTGCCTCGTTCTGTCTTGCAGAAATGCAGATACCCAGCTGTTTGACAAGGTCAGAGGGCATGACATCAAGCTGCTTCGATACCTGTCTGTCCGATACATCTGTGACCTGATGGTGGAAAACAAGAAGGTGAAATTTGGCTTGAAGTGAGTCTGTGTTCATTTATTTTTGTGCAGGCTTTGATTTGCAGTGAGTGAATTCCTTACATGTGAACTGCTGTCAGGTGTGCACTCAGCATCCTGGGAGCAGTCCCTGGAAGAATCCTACAGCAGGATAGGTTAGTTGATGTGGTAAAGAAATCCCCAAGGTTTTAGGCCACAGAAAACTGTATCAATGGGCAACATAACTGCTTTCATCTGTCTTCTGCAGTCTGAGTGGCTATTTTCCTGTAGAGCTTATAGTAATGAGAGTCACCCCTTCAGAAGGGAGACAGCAAAGGAGCCCTCTGTGCATAGGAACTGAGGGAGATGTCCCTCCAACTTACCTCAGAGAAAACCTTTAGTGATTTTGGACTGTATCTATTTATGAGGATGTGTTGAGTAAGTTCTTCCCCTGCTCACAGCTGTGTCAAGTCATAGCACAGGGAGATGCAACAGGTAGTTTTTTGGGTGCTGGTGCCTGTGCAAAGAACACTCTGTAATTATGTGTTCTCCTCTCGTCCTGTGCAGTGTGACGTCTTCTGAGAAGGTGGACAAAGCTCAACGTTATGCTGATTTCACACTTCTCTCCATCCCATATCCAGGTACAGGAATGATGTCCAGAGGGATTCACAAGGGACAGGTGACAATCCATTTCTGGGGACTGGGAAATAACTGTGTGTATATGTAAATGACTATTACTTGCTGAATGTTTCTTATGTTCCCTCTGGAAAAAAACTCATTTAAACTGAGAACAGTGCAATGAACCTGGATGTTCTGGCAGTGTGAGTCAGCATTAGGCACTCTTTGAGGTGGCAAAATAATTTCTCAGCAGTCCTTATTAATTCAAGCACAGAGGAAAAGTCCCAGAGGTGTAGCTGGTTAAGACGGCCTTTGACATCTCTGCAACTCCAAACTACTACTCAATGCAAAATAGATATCTTTTTCTCTGTTATGGAAAAACCCAGTTCTTAAGGGTAATTTCTAGTCTGGTGTTCCAGAATTCCACTGTAAGAAATCCTCAGTGCTTGCAGAACAGTTCACCTGAGCCTGCAGTGTATGACAGAGGCAGCCCTTTGCAGCCTGTCTCCCTGGCTATATCCATCCCTGTGCCTAGCAACCATTGCTGGGTCACTTGCACTCTTACAGATGAACTGAATATTCCTGCCTGCCTGCTGATGTCAGGCTTGGCGACAGGATCAGATGTGAGACTGCTGTGCTTGAGGTCTGTCTGCAGACTCTTCTTTCTCCCTAGTGCACAAAGAAAGAGAGAGGAGAAAAACTCAAAATCCAGCAAAACTCTGGTGGATGATCCAGACCCAGACTTTTCCTTGATTGCTACTTGTTGCTCTTAAATGCTTTCTGAAAGGTGTATTTCCTTTTATACATAAAGTCATGACACGTTAGAGAAGCTGCATGAAAACTTCTGTCGAGTTTGCCATGCAGGTTGCCAAAGTATACAGAAATAAGAATATTACTGGTTTCTGTAGTACATAGCACAGGTATATATTGCTGCTGTACATATCACCAGACTTTGAACATGAGAAAGCCTGTGTACACAGGTCTTCTGTAGGGCTGTAAGGAATGAAGAAGAAATGACTCTATATAAGCTGCAGAATTGTTTCTGTATGGGGATCTGCATATGGTAAGCAATATTATTCGGTGATGTCCCACCTCTTCTGCCCTCTGGGACAGCTGCTTTCTTTTAGCAGCTCTTCGCTGCCACACTAGAGATAAACCTTATAAAACTGCAAATACTCCCTGCAGATGTTGCCTGATTTCAGCAGTGCTGGTCCATAGGGGAATGTTGTCATTCTGTTAAATCTAAGACTTACACATCTAAGGATCAGCAGCCCCTCTAGTGACTGGCCAAATGCCATGATACATTCTTATTGATGTTTTCAGGGTTGCACTGAGAGAATTTCTGTTTTGTAATTTGTTTCTGAAGTTATTCTGAGATCCAGTTGCCTTAGGTGAGCAAGGCAGTGTCCAAACAGAGTCACAGAATTGGTTGGAAAAGACCTTTAAGATCATTAAGTCTAATCATTAACTCAGTGCTGCCCAGTCCCCCGCTAAACCATGTCCCTGAGTGCCACATCTACCTGTCTTCTAAATACCTCCAGGGCTGGTGACTCCATTCCTTGCTGAGGGTGGACTTGATCCCCTCATCCAGATCATCAGTGAAGATACTAAATAATTCTGACCCCAATACTGAACCCTGGGGAACACCACATAACCTGGGGACCAGACACCAAATGGATTTAACTCCATTCACCACCACTCTGGGCTCAGCCATCCAGACAGATTTTATCAAGCAAAGAGTAAGAACTGTCTGGAGTGAAAGACTTGAGTTAAAATGGGGCATAAGCTGTAGAAGCTTTTGGTATTTGTGGATGCCAACACTTATGCCATAATTTCCCATTCTTTGGATGAAGCTGTTGTTTAATTGGAATTAAATCTCAACTGACAGACTGTGTCCTGACTGCATATTTGAGGATTAGTCCTGTCTTTGCACAAATATTCTTTCCTTGTTTTTTTTTCCCATTGAAGTTACTTGTGATTTGCAGGGTGGGAATCTCTTCATCTTCTGTGCCTTGCACAGGAGTGTTGGGGTGGTGTGGGCACGGTGGCACTGCTGAGGTGTACACAGCACACTGGCAGAGGTGTTTTGTGTAGCCTGCAGGCAGCCGCAGTGCTAATGGTGCTGCTCAGCTGTGACTAAGTGACTGCAGCTTGCAGCAGAGACTTCAGATAGTTGTTTGAGAAGAGCTGAGCCGAAGGACACACTTCAGAAGGGGAGGGCTTGGGGGACAGCTTGGAAGTGGTTATGTACCTCCTTCCTTCAGATGAGGTAAATCCCATGTTTGAAAGAGAAGACTTAAATGTGAGAGCCACCTCTGACAGAGCTCTTTCTTGTTACCTGCAGCATATGGCCTGTGAAAGTTGACTTTCCCCAGGGCTCTGCCAACTCCTTCTTTTGGTAGTTCCTTCTCACCCAGCATGTCAAGCTGGTGCCTTAGATCTGTGCAAAAGTCCATGGCCCTGCAAAACATAGCTCCTTGGTGAAACCTTTTGTTCAGGAAAAAATGAAATCAGTCCCTCAAGCTCCCCATTTGCTGTATTTGGAGTTTGCCCTTTGCTGTGTGAGTGTCTGTACTACTAAGTGCCCTGGGCTGTTGTTGCTGGAGGCCGTGCTACACAGTGTACTGAGGATTGCTGCTCTTCTCTTCCCACAGGCAGTAGTTTTGATTGGTTTGGATTTCTGGAGCCTGGGGCTGCCAGCACTCCTAGTCCCAAAGGGCACTGCACTTGTTAGATACCAGTTAGCTGAATTGTTGTTCATTATATTCTTTTCTTGCAGGCTGTGAATTTTTTAAGGACTACAAAGACCGGGATTATACAGCTGAAGGTCTCATATTTAACTGGAAACAGGTACATGGATGTTACAAAGTGGAGAGCTGTCTGTTTTACTGGGCTTAAGTCTTCCCTCTCAGTTCCTCAGTGATGGTATGTATGTCATGTGCCTATTTCTGATCACAAGGAGGAAATCAACAGGACAAACAAAACAGATAAGGAATGTACTAAATTATTGATTGTAAAATTCATATGTAAAATAAGTGAATCATTATCCTGAAGTCTAGGATGCTTGACCTCTCATGGAAGGTATGGGTTGCTCCCAGTTTTGAATTCTGACCTTCTTGATAGCCTTGGTTCTCAGTTCTTTCTTCATATTCTGTCTTCTGCTGAGGGGATGGTTGAGTGGCACAGTCTTGCAGAAATTCAGACTAATATGCCCAGCTTTCACTGTTGGGACCACATAAAAGCTCCTCTTGTCCATTAGTCCTTCCAAGAGTCTGAGTTTATTCTTATGTTTTTAGGATTTTTTCATCCAAAAATGCTTTGCTGAGATGTTTTCTTCTCATGCACCATTTGGCATTTGTTGTCTTGTTTTTTTCTTGAACTCACTCCCTTCAAGTCGTGACTTTTCTCTGACCAATTGTGTTTGGGTTTTTTACAGGACTATGTAGATGCTCCATTAAGTATCCCAGTCTCTCTGACCCAATCTCTGAATATTGATTGGAGCGAGTACCAGGTGAGCAAAGTGGATGTCTCTGTGGGAGGTCAGGGATGTATTCAGGAAGGATCAGGAGATATTTGAAATCTGACTTGTTCCTATTGCTGTAATCTGGTTCACTTCATAGCATCCCAGTGGGGGCGAGGCTGCTTGGCAGTTCAGAACAGCAGTGGAAATCCTGTACCCAAAAACTCCATGGCTTGCTGTGCCCTGAGGCAGCTGACTGTGAAGTCAAACCTTCTTCTGTAGCTTTTGAAAATTTGCAATCCATTAGGGAGATAGGTTGCTAACAAAGGTAAGGAATAAGACAGGAAACAGAAAGTAGTATTACCTGTTCTCAGTCTCAGCTGAACATGAGCCTGCCCTGAGCAGACTGCCTTGGCTGTGAGAAGTCTTGAGAGAGGTCAACCTTCTCCTCTGTGAGCAGAGCCAAGGGACTGGGCACCTTCATGGGTATGCAGGGTGCCTTCCTAAGGGAGAGGAGCAGAGAATCATAACTGACCATGGCAGGTCTCCACTCCTTATTATGGACAGCATGGCAAACAGTAATTGAACTCTTCTGTTTGCTCAAGCTTCAAAGTCTACCTTTGTTCACACCAGGGAGTATCACCTTATAGTAGTGATTAGTATGCTCCATTTCACACATCAGTGGATCTACTAGATTTTGTGGGGATTGACTGTGCTGGAGCATGTCATGTTACTGTGCCCTGTGGCTGGAAGCACCACAGAACCAGCAGAGCTCCCTGTGCTGGGCCATTGTTGTCAGTGACGTAAATACTGTTTAAGTGCCAGCATAAGCAGAATCACAGAAAAGTTGAAGCAGAACTAATAGAACTATAGCTTGTGTATGGCTAGAAACTTGTTCACTAGAATACTGAACAGCCAGTATTTTAAAAAGGATATTAAAATTTGAAGAAGGTGTAACAAATAGATGCAGAAATTACTTGAGGCCTGGAGAACATGCTTCACTCAAAATTCTCAGTCTGTTTAGCTAATCACTAAGGTGATGGAGGGTTGACTTGATTAATGTGTAACTACATTTGTATGGAGAAAATAGTAATTCTAAAGCACTCTTCAATCTGGGAAAGAAGAGCTGCACAAGAAGCAATATCTGCATCTGAAATCAGGCCTTCAGATAAGGAAAAGCAGTCTTGGATGTTATTTTTGAGGATAATCTGCTGGAACATGCTGCCAAAGGAGTAATGAGCTGTCACCCCTATTTGAGATGCTTCTCTGGGCAAAGATATTGCCAAGTGCAAGCTTCAGGCTTTACTTGGGGCAACTGAAGAAAACTTTCTTCTTTGTGATGTAGAGAGATCAGACTGGATAATTGGATGATGCCTTCTAAAATAAGCAGAAGATGGATTGAATTTGGCAGATAAAAGATTTTGTAATTATGTGTTTTTCTGCTGCAGGCTGACTGTGTTCCCCGTTTCCCTACTGTTTTGTGGCTCTGCAGGCTTCACAGCTGAACAATATGTTATTTGTCTGACACTAGTCTTCAGTGTGGTTACACACAGATGTGCACACATGCAAGCACATAGCCATGGTTCTGTTGCTTGTGGTCACATGTCACTTATACCACTAACACTTCTGCCATGAAATGTGTCCCACTCTGCTTTTTCCTTGCCAGTGCTATCTTATTTCTCTTGAGTTAGTCCTGATTCTGATCAAACCACTGAAATATCCTGCATCTGCTCGTGACATCATGGTCAAGTGACAAGCTTGGGCTTGTTCTGAAGTTCTTCACCTGTATGTCCTGTAGTAATGGAGTTCTCTGAGTTCAGAGCCCTTCTGTAGTTCTGCTGCTACTTGGGGGTTACTGAAGAAGTGCAGTGCCTGTCTGGAGGATGGGTGAGGGTCAGCCCTGTGCCAGCAGCCTGCTGGGGACATTTTCAAGGACCACAGAGTTTTGAGCAAAGTGCTTTGGTTGTGGGAACAAGCCGCTGGCCTTGGCCTGCACATCCCATCGTGCTGCTGGCGTTGCACACATGGCTGGAATGTGGCTCTGCCTCTTGCTAAAGTGCACGTGTGCAGAACTGGGTCAGTGCTCTGCAGGTGTTTGCTGCCTCTCTGAGCATGGGCTGCTTGGAGCTTTTGGGCTGCAGGCAAAGCAGCTCCTCTGCCAGCCAGGAAGACATAGAGATGGCTTTTACTGTTTTATTTGCCTACCTGGTATCTTCTCCCAGAGTGCCTTTGCAGAGGATGGGGGGATTGCTACAAAGGGGAAGTCTGCCACTTTGAGGAATGACCACATGGTTATATCTGCTTTGCTGCTGTTCTAGATAGAGCAGCTCTGAACTCCAGAGCATTTTGCTATAGGCAAACCTTTACTATCAGCATTCCTCTTTCTGCAGAGCTGGGACCTTGTACAACAGACACAGAACTACCTGAAGCTGCTGATCTCCATTATCAATAGTGATGGTAAGGCAAACTCCTTGCTCTCAGCAGTGTAACTGGAGCAGTCACTGTCCCTGGAAGAGCAGCTGATGGTATTAGTTGCACTGTGGTTCAACTCCCAGTACAGAAGTCACTTTTAATTCTCTCCCTTCAAAACAGGGTAATGGTCCTAGCATCTCAGAACTTCAGCTCCCCTCTTAGAGAGGGACTTGCTGATTCCTTGAAAACCCTTTCTTTCTGAACATGAAGGTATATCTTAAAACTTAGCCTGTTGTTTTACAACTTTAAACCTGAAGAGAAGGAACATTGTGTCTTTGCTTTTTGACTCTTGCTCTTGTTTTGCTGGTTACCTGTGTTTTGTCTCCCCAACAAAGGATCTCATTTAAAAGCCCCTTCCACCTCCTTTCATCACGGACACCCCAACTCTTTGAAGAGTTTCTGTTACCCTGTGTGGCATCCCATTCCCTCTGAGCACTGTGACCTAGCACTGATGGATGGAGCCATGGCTGGCTCTGATGGCATGGCCAGCTATACTCTCCTGCAGTAGCTGTGTTGGGACACACTGTAGGTTTTCTGTAGGGTGTAGGATTTGTGCCTTGTGTGTGCCTCTGCTCAATGTGCAGCAGGAAGGTTAGTGGGACTAAAAATATGTTCAGTTGGAGCTGTTTTCTCACCAATATAGGAATAGATTGTGATAGTGGGTTACAGCTGGGTAGGTGCATGTTCAGGATAGTAAAGTGATGTTCATACCTAATGACTCTGTGTCCTGAGCAGCTGTCAGGACCAGGACAGCACATCAGCTGGTGCTGCTGACAACCCAGGGCACTCGGAGCAATTTGTTGGCTGCTGTATTTAAGACAGAATGTTCTGGTTGAGCTCTGCTCTTGAGCTTGGGTTATGGGTACAGAGAGTAGCTTGTCTCTACAGATTTGCCATAAAGAAATCATTGCTCTTGTTGCAACATCCTTTTTTTTCCTTCTTCCACCCCTGGAATAGACGACAGCGGGCTCCTGGTGCACTGTATATCGGGCTGGGATCGAACGCCTCTCTTCATCTCCTTACTGCGCCTCTCCTTATGGGCTGTGAGTACCTGGCTGGCCTCCTCTGTTTCTGGGACTGATTGCTTGGAGGGTGAGTGACTGTCACCGGTGGAGCTGCTGATGTTCCTTCAGACATGCTGTCACTGGGAGGAAGAGGGGCATCCTGGATCACTGTGACAGTTTTCAGCAGATCATGAATTCCCAAGTTTAGTCCCCACGGCTGCTGCCTGAAGGCTGTGTCGTTTGCTTTGCAGGATGGGCTGATCCACACGTCTCTGGAGCCATCTGAGATCCTCTACCTGACAGTGGCCTATGACTGGTTTCTCTTTGGGTAGGCATGATAAGTTTTACTCACATGTGCATTCCTGTGCAATAGGGAGAAGCCTTGAGGGGTCATCTTTGATGTTTGTTCACAGCCAAATATTGATGTCTGAGCAGCTCCCAATGACCTGGGACAAGAAGGGCCAGTGCCTTTTTTTTTTACCTGAGGGCTCAGGCATCTGGCTGTTCTTGACAGCTTGTACTCTCGTGCTGATTCTGGCATGTGACTGAGCTTCCCTTGCTCTCTTTCCAGGCACATGTTAGTCGATCGACTCAGTAAAGGAGAAGAGGTGAGTGTTGGATCTGGGACAGTGACTGAGCACTGCTTTGTGTTCTCGTGATATCTGCTTATGGTGGCAGCATTCACTGCTTGCTCCTGGTAGTATCAGTGGAGCCCAGTGGCTGGACTCTATAAAGATTATTCAGTTGCTGGAAATATGAGGTAAGAGCCTTGCCCCATCACTTTGTGATGTATAAGTTGTGGGATTACTTCTCTCTCAGGCTATAGTTTTGTTGGGAGATCTCACTCCTGCCAGTTTCTCTCCTGTGCCATTAGTGTTCAGGCCCCACATCAGAGGGTGCTAGGACTTGCTGTTCAGCTCAGCAGTGAGAAGGATGCTTAAGGTGTGTGATTTCTTGAAAATAAAGATGGATAGTCTTGTATGCTTGTCCTGAGTGCCCTCCTGCCTGGGTGCTGCAGCTGCATGTGTCTTGCATGCCATCACAGGCTTATGGAGCAGCTTGTCCTGGTTGTGCTGGTTCCAGTGTGTGAATTTGGTGGGATGTGACTGTGGGTGCACATATGGGTCTAGGATGCACTTAAAATTAGTGGAAGTAATTATCTTCAAAATCTTTCACTGTTTAGCAGCAAAAAAAAGATTGCTCTGACTGTAGTTGCAGTAGAGCACACTATCATTTCTGAATAAAGAGGTGGGTTGTGTGTCTAACCCTGTTGCTATTCCCCTGCTCTCAAACTCTCACCTTACTAAGGAATCTTCTGACTTCAAGCAGCAGAGACAGGACCCTGGCCTCTTTTCCATCTTTCAGGGGTACAGAATCCCCTGAAAGATTTAGTATCATTCCTCCTATTCATTCCTTTCCTGGAGTTCTACTGGCTCAAGCCTGAGAGCTCTGCTCTGGTGCCTGCTTGGTCATGGATGGAGTCAGTAGCTGTAGCAGGAGAGGGGGTGCCTGGCTGCCTCTGGCACTCCCTGCTCCCCACTTCTCCCAGCAGAAGGGCACAGCTCTGCATGGGTGGGTGAGGTGGCAGAGGCACAGTGGGGTGAATGATGTCAAGCAGACTGGGGTGTGGCAGGGCATGAGCTTGGGACACAAATGATGTAGGTACCTCATGCTTCCAGATGTGGTACTGGTCTGCTGCTGAGGTGGAGCATGTGGCTCTAACTGTGCAAGTCCTGCTGGGTTTGTTGCTTACCTGGTGTATAAGCAGCTGCTGCCATCTCGGTTCCATTCTGCACCGATGGTATAAGTACCTGCTATGGGCTTGCAGCATGTGTGCAAGGCATTGATAAGGAGACTTCTTGTTTCCCTTCCTTTCTGGGCCTCCCCGTGGCAGGGAGCAGAGGGGCAGTTTACATGGAAGAGAAGGCCCAGGATGGGATGGTGGCAGCCCATGGCACACTGGAGGCTGGTAGCTGCAGATTTTTTGCTATCTCCTTCCTGCCAGCACCTCCTCACCAAGATAAGAGGCTGCATGGAGCCTCGGGTTCATTCCTGAACCGCTCTTTTCTTTCCCTTTGCTCAGATTTTCTTTTTCTGCTTCAATTTTCTGAAGCACATCACCTCTGAGGAGTTCTCTGCTCTGAAGTCACAGAGGTAAGGAGCCTGTGCTTGCTGCTGCATGGGCTACAGAGCCAGGGAGCTTGTTAGTGCTGCTTCTTTGGGGAGATGGAAGCCCTGGTGTCCTGGCCCAGTTTTCTTTAATTTATTCTGCACTCTGAAGGCTGCAAAACGGGGCCGAGGCTTGTGAGGTGCCACGTTGTGCTCTGAAAAACTGTCCATGCTGAAATGTGCTTTCTGCTTAATGACTGTCCGTGGCTGCTCTAGCACGGATGAACCCAGAGATGTGTGCTCTGGCTCAAGCAGGCTGCACAGCAAGCTCCATCAGGCACTGGTGGGCACAGAGGGGTGGCTGGTTTTTAATGGATTACTCAGCACAAGCCCTTCTTATTTCAGGAGGGACAGAAAGAAGCAAAACCCACCTTGGATGCTCTGAATAAGCACATCATGTGCAGTGTTGCCTGTTGCCACCTTCTCAAAGCATAGGGAGTTTGGGTTGGGACTGTTAGGAGTCTGACAGTGGCCCATCCTCTCCCTTCAGCCCCTGCATAGCTAAACCCCACTACTCTGATCTGCTGTGTGTGACAGAGACCTACCTGGCTATGGCCAGCGTTCACACTGCCTTGAAGTGTGCCTGAGGTAACTTTGTCTTTCCTTCCCCAGAAGGAAGAGTTTGCCACCTGGCTTCACCCTGGAAGAGATCTGCATGCTCAGTGAGTGCTGCTGTCAAGCATCAGTGCCCCTGGGTGCTGCTAATGGTTTATTGGTTGTGGGCTTGGGTTCCCAGCTTCAGGGTGACCCTGAATGGGTGTGCTGCCTGTGGGACCTTGCAAGAGCAAGGGCACGGGGAAGTGTATTGCTTAAAGGGAGAGAAGGTGAGTGAAACCAAGCTGGTCTTCAGGTAGCTCTGTTTTCTTCTCTCTAGAGCAGAAAGACCGAGGCAGCACGACAAGCCTGAGCAGTGACTTTTCCCTAGGGATGGAAAGTTCCCCTGGAGCAGCTGGGAGCTTTACCTATGAAGCAGTGGAGCTGATGCCAGCAGGAGCACAGGCTCAAGCAGCATGGTGAGGACATAACCACTTGGTGGGCTGAACAAAAGGGGCTGGCTCTGGGCCTGATAGAAAAAATATTTCTGAGGTGTCTTGTCCTTCAGGTCTGCTCTCTATAGCATGGCTTCCTTACATTGGGGGGAGGAATTTGGCTGTCAGAAGCTTTGCTGCAACTTGTACTCCAGAGCTTCTGCACCAAAAATTGGAAGCCACCCCATGTTAAGAGGCTGTCAGGCTTCTGCAGGGATGCTTCTAAGTTTGTACATAGATGAGAGTAAAGCACATTTGTTTCATTTTCACTAGTTTCACTGTTAAACTTCATCCACAGAGGATTTCATTACTTTTAAAAGATGGTTCCAAACTACCAGAAAAATTACATTTGACAGCAGCCTCCCCAGGGAAAAGTGGAGATGGTTTAGCTGCCCTAAAATGAAGCTTAATCAGAGTTTAGGAAAGACATTATACATGGGGAGTGTCTGCAGTTAGTGAGAGTTGGGCTGGGTGGCCAAGAATTCCCTCTAAATTTTAGCTTCTCTACCAGCATGAGGCATGTTAGCTGAAAGCAGGTTCCTGCCTGCAGCACTGCTTAGAGACATTTCCAGGGGAGAATACAGAATTTTCAATACTGCCTCTTGATAGAGGGTCACACAGGACGTGCATGGGGATGCAGGTGGCTGTCTGGAAGCAGGGAAAGTGTCTGGCAACTCTGCTGCTCCGGGACAGGTGTTGGACTGGCTTGTGGAGTTTCTGGTGCTGTTTGGGGATTTCAGAGCCTTGCTGTAGGGTTGCCCCTCTCAGTTTAATTTTTCTCTCCTCTCCCTCAGCACATGTGAAGATGCTATTTTATATTGCAATTATTTTAAATTAAATCTGGGTTGTGCTGGAGGCATTTGAAATCCTCTGGGACTGAGCTTGCAGCCATGCTAGTGGCAGCAGCCTTTCTAAAAGCACATTGTGTATTCAATTTAAAGTGCTGAGAAGGGAAAGGAGAATATCTCTGCAGAATCACAAAATGGAGATGGAGAGTCCCAAACCCTTTGCCAAAGGAGCAGCACAGAGTCCTCTAACACACAGAGCCTACCTATCCACATCAAAGCAACCGCATCAAGTAGAGAACAACTTTCTACTTGCAGGGCTGCAGGGTAGTGAACTGGAAGCATTTATGTTGCTCTGAGTGCTCAGGACATACAGACTTGATCCTGCTGCACAGAACATATGTGTGCTTTGTACAAGATGTGAAGTGACCAGAGCATGCTGGAGGAGATAGCTGCACTTGTGTGGATCAGGGCTCGATTTTGCAGTGTGTTTCCTAGCTCTGGGTTGCTTTTATTTCTGTGGGAGGCATCAGGCTGTGTTGGGGCTAGCAGCTGTTCTGCAGGGATGGTTTGGGCCATGTCTGAGGGGCATGAACTTGGGAAAGGGGAAGGTTGTGAGCCTTGCCATGAGTGCTCAGTGAGGAGACTGGTCATGGATGTTTTACTGCAGGCTGTTGTGGCTCTTTAGTCCAGAGAATACATAGGGCTTGCTACAACCTGGATGAGCTGGGCTGTGCATAGCATGAGGGGATGCCCTGAAAATAGGTGGCGTCACGTCTCTGTGCAGGGAGAGGCATTTGATTTTTAGCTGTTCAGACCTGTTTCTGCAGGCTGTACTTGGAGATGTTGGCAGCTATGATAACATGAGATGAATAAAGCTTAAGAGACGCTGTGGTGTGATGTTTGAGGGTGGACACCCTTCAAGAAATGAAGAGAGGATATCGCACTTTCCACTATACAATAAGCCCGTCTTTAGCTGCACTTGCTGACAGTGCTTGAGATCTCAGAGCTGAGATGCCCTTCCATGTTTAGGAAGAGTAACATCTTTTCCCCTTGAGTGTGTTTGCTTTAGAATTTTTCTTTTTTACTTTTGTACGTTGGGAGGTCTTTGTCTAAATCAGTGTGGTCTCAGAAGGGGAGAAATTCTTGGGACTCTTCCCAGGGAAAAAACAACTGACATAAGAAGGAAAATCTTCTGAACATGGAGCAGCAGCAATGTGAATTAGTCCCAAATGGGTACTTGTTTGTCATGTAGTTGGATGGTACCATGAGCTAAGGCCTGATGCACCAATGGACAGTAAATCATGACTGAGTCTGAATGTGCTGGCTAGGAAAGAAGCCAGAGCAGTTTGGGCTGTCAGCATAGAAAGAGAGAAGTGTACCTACATCTGGAGTGACTGTCAGCTGTAAGCACATGGTCAGAAGTGTGGTTAGTGGTGCCCAAAGGGAGTTGCTAAAAGGGAAAATAACTCTGGTGGTGTGCACACAAACGTCCACCTGGGCTAAAACGCACTGAGGAGTTGGAGCAGATTGAAATGGTCTTTCCCCACTGGGAGGCCCCTTGCTCAAGGCATTTTTTGCTGCTAGACTAAACAAAGCAATCGCTGTGTGTGTGTGGGCTGGTGCATTCTCCCGTCTCTGATTTCCAGGTCACGTGGATGGTGATCTATAAAAGAATGGGCTAAGATGGGTTGAGCTCAGTGTACCCCCTCCCTGAGTGTTTACCCATGACTCATGGTTCCTTGGGAGGGAGGAGGGCGGGTTCAGTGGAAACAAGAGCTTGTAGCTGCTGGGCTAAACTCCAGCCTGTGGTGGAAAGGCTTCCTAGTTGGAGTACATAGAAAAGTATTTTTTCTCACCCACGTCCTCTGTTCCTCAGGAGAAAGAGTTGTGCATCGTCACCACAAGCCGTGCTCTGGAGCAGAGCACAGCAGTCTGAAGACAGGCTGCCTTCCACAGGGATGGTTGAAGTCAAGTCCTCCAGCTCCTCCTCATCAACCCATTCTGATAACTTCCTGAGGATTGGAAGCAGCCCACTAGAAGTGCCCAGATCCAGGTGAGATGGGATGGAGCAGGGCATTTCTCAGCAAAATGAGTGTCTGGCAAAGGGAGTGCGGGGCTGCACTTTGTGACTCTGGAAACATTGGAGTACCTGTGTTTGTATCTATGGACAAACCTTGGGAGGCCTGTTCCTCTCTAGTCTGACCTTGTCTGAAGTGCTGGCTGTTAAAGCCAGACACTCTTGCCTGAGCCCCCAGAGGAGCAAGGAACTGTGCTGATAACAGCCAACTGTCTTGTGCCTGTCCTCAGCGCATGCCTCAACTCTGAGCTCTGGCATCTCTGCATCCTGCATGCTTGCAGCTCACAGCACTTTCTCTGTCTAATGCATCCAGCGGGGTTTGAAATGGTGGTGTTTGGGGAAGGAAGGAAGCTTTTCAAACCAAGCAGGCCTCACTCTGCATCTATCCTGTCCTCCTTTTCACCTGCTGACCCTCCTGATGACGCAGGTTGGAAAAAACTGGATGCTGGTGGTAAGCAGAGGTAGGAATCTGCTGGGAGCAAGCTGCAACTATTGTGCCAGCACAAAGGATTCTGCCTGGAAGGCTGTATGTTCCTGCTGGGGAATGGGGACCCTGCACCTGATCCTAATCTCACACCACAACAAAGGCATCCTCCTGGAGTCTGACACTGCAATAGGGCAGAGGCGAGCAGTGAGCTGGCCTGGGGAAGAAAGAACAGAGCTTGTGGAGCAAATACCATGTGTTTAGGCCAACATTGAATAAAGAGACTCTGAGGTAAGAGGTTGCTGTTAACAGCATCAAATGCTTGTGTAGCCTCTGCACGTTTTCTGATTACTCTTTTTCTAGTGGTTCTGAATCAGCCACCAGCCAAATCTGAGTAATCTCTCATCATATGGAAAACAAAATGACAAACAAAAGTAAAGCATTGAAAATTTATAAGACTTTCTTAACAAGTGTCTCTCAATTCCAGAGAAAAACCCCAGTGTCTGATAGTTTTCATAAATGATACTAACTGTTCTCCCCAGGGAAAGACATCAATAGGAGAGGTTTGAATTGTTGCTGGGGCCAACCTCTGTATTTTCTGTAAGGTGAAAAGAATCTCCCAAGAAGAGAAGAAAATACTGGGAAGAAAACATCTTGTCTTAGGAGCTGTTTGTTCACAATGGTAGTGCCACAATTCCTGTGTGTGGTCCCATGCCATTCCCAAGGCCTGACAGGCTGTTCAGTGCTTGTTGGTAGCAGGCTTGCAGCAGTGTTCGGGAATAAGCAGCTTGTAATGCTTCAGCCAGACTCCTCTGCAAAGGAGAGAAACAGGAGTAGGCAGAAGAGCACCATAGTGAGGGTTAGGGTTGCCGTATCAGACACTGTCATGGGTTGTAGTTTCTGGGTTCTAAGCATAGTATGTTTTCTCCTGAAAGAGGTTCTGTTATTCCACTTGGCCTTTGGTCTCCCTGCTTCAACTGTGTTAGTCTGAATTGGTCTGGTAGAAAACACAGTACTTTCAGCCACCATTTTCTACCTTGAAGCAAACAGTGAGTCCCATTTTGGGTGGAGGACTGTGATGGAAGGAAAAGGTAAATTCTGTCTCTTCGCCTCCTGAAAAATTGTGATACTAAGATGGAAAAGCAGGAGCACAGAGACTGATGAGGATGCCAAAAATACCTTTATTCCTGCAGTGCTTCTAGCAGGTCAACACCCAAGACTCTTGAAATGAAGAAACCACTGTACTTGACTTCCTAATCCTCTGTGTGGCCATAGCAACAAAACACTTTCCTCAACTGCTGCTGCAGTGGTTAAAATGGTTGCTTGTAAAATGCCAGCAGGTATCCTTCAGGTAGTTCAAGTCAACAGCCTAATCCAGGTGCTGGGAGGCAGGGGAGCTCTGGAGGGAACAGAAAGGCAAGTCAGCAGGAGACATGAGCAGGGCCTGGGAGGGGAGACTGGGTTGTCCTAAAAGAAGGGGTCACAAGTGCCCCATCAGACATTAGGAGGCAAGCCCACTCCTGGCCAGGCAATGTCAACAGGCTGCTGCCGTCACATTACCAGCCCATCTTATGAATCTGGGTCTGATCCAGAGGTCCTGTAAATCCCAGGATGGTTCTTGTTAGGCAAAGCAGTACAAAGGCAATTCCTATCAGTCTTTCTAGCTTATTCCAACGTGATGGTAAGATCACATCTGCGGAGGACAAACACACAGGAAGATATTTGCATAGACTGTTTGCAGAGTAGGACTAGGTGCTGCTTGTTCTACAGAGAGCTCTGAGGATAGCAGTCAGTGTGCCTCAAATTGAACCCCCTGCATGTGACAGGGTTGCAGTTTGCAAACCTTTTCCTGTATTTGCATTTGATACTAGCAGTCTAAGCGTCCCATGACACTGCAGAAAAATTCTGTATCTGTGTCAGGGATTTAGCATGTGTCTACATAGCACTAATGTGGATTAGCAGCTGGATAATCTTTGGTTGAATGTGCTTTTGCTAAGCCAATTAAACAAAACCCAAAGTAGAGAGTCAAGATGTGGAGGAGTTAAATTGCAGAGGATCTGCTTTGACCAGCAGTCACAGAGAACTCCCTTACTTAAGGGCTGCAGATGGCTCAGCTGTGGGTCTGGAGGGAGCAGTGAGAGCAGAGTGGGACAGAGAAGCTGCTGCCCCTTGGCTTTGGGTGTTTTGTTGGTAGTGAGAAGACTGTGTGTGCAGTGTGTGTCTTGCTCCTTACAAGACCTCGCTCAGAAGGTGTATCTGCAATTGACAGCTTGGGGCAGTGACCGCAGCAGAAGAAGAATTGTTTACAGGAATGTTTTCTGGAAGTATTGCATGACCATGCCACAAAATGGACTTGCTGGCTGGCACATGACAATGTGCTGCAATCAGAAATGGTGCTCACAGAGAACAGGCTGCTCAGGCACTATCCCAGCCTGTAGATAACTGTCTGGGATTCAGCCAGGGCTCACAGTTCTTGGCAGGGGGCCATACTCCTTGCCAACCTTTCCCACGCAAAGGTGGGAAGGGCTGCCCTTTACTCCAGGTTGCCACAGTCTGCCTGTACATACAGAACCTACTTAATGCTTCAGTTTGAGGGAAGAGCATATGCTGGCAAATGAGCTGCTTCCCAAATAGTCCTAGGTGTGTGGAAATATGTCAGGTGAGCAGGGGCAGCACGGGGCAGGATGGAGCCTAGCTGTTGGCACTTAGCACTCATCTCAGTTATATATTAAGAAAGGGAAGGATCCCTGACTGTTGCTCTGCCTCCAATATTGACTCTTCCCTGGCAGGCAAATGAGTGTCCATGTGCTCTGAAATACTGTCTTGTGCAGCATGTTGCATGGGAAGCACTGACCTAATTAAAAGGAACCATTCCAGGTTAGGAGCTGCCAGTTTATGGCCTGCAAGAGGTCCCTTCTTGTGTGAAGGAACAGCTTGCAGCTCATCTCTGTTTTGCTAATCTAATTTAGTTAATCTTGCACTTTTGAGGGAGTTTCTTCCCACTCGTGGACCTGAAGAGGTGGGTGTGTGAAGCTCACTTTGATTCTTTTTCTGTCTGCCATTAGATGTCTGTGGCAGAGACAGCAATTTGAAGCCTGGCAGTATCTCATCTCCTCTAACCATGTCAGCTTTGCTGTGGTTGTCCAGCTGCTTCCTGAGACTGCACGCTGTCCTCGCTCCTAGCCAGCCTCTGGTGTGGCTGTCATGTATTGCAGGCATGCTCTTTGTAAAGACTTGGGAACGGGTTCTGGTATCCCAGCAGTTCCATCTTGTTCCAAGGGCCTCACTGAAGCTCTTCTGGGGCCTCTCCAGTGAGACTTTACAAGAAGTATTCAGGGTAGAAATTACAGGAAGACTTTTACCTCTAGCACTGACTGGATTGCATTGGGGTGCAGTCACCCCAGACATCTAGTCTTGGTCTCAGGCCAAGCTCAACTTTTAAGAAGCTCTGCTGCCATTGCAGTGTGAACACAAAATTTCCTATGCTGTGTCTTCCCAGGCTTGGCCCCTTCTGTCTCTTGAGGCTGTTCAAGATGCTTATTGATTGTGACATTTCCTCAGGAGCCTCCCTTGAGAAGGCTTTGGGGATAGCAGGGAAGGTCTGCCACAACATCTTAGCTCTGCTGGCCAGGCTTAGATCTCTGGGCCAGGAAAGAAATTACCTAGACTCATTGCAGAGTCAATCAGTTTATTTAATTAATCAACAAGTGTTTATTCTGCTGCCTGGAGGGAAGACACAGAATTGACTGCCTTGAACTCCTAGACCCCAGTGTTGTTGCTTTAGATGAAACCTTACTAAGTTTGCACAGCTGCTTGACAGGGTTGGGGACCCCAGGAAGATACACAGGGCTTTTATCAGCTTGTCCATGGCAGAATTCAAGAGATTACTTGATCCACCCCAAGAGGTGGTCAAGTCTAATCAGTCAGGATCAGTCTAATCTTAGCTGACAACCATGGAAGGTGACCAGCAACTGGAAGCTGGGGCCACACACCCAAAGCAAAAACCAATTTTATGTTCACCTTCTTTAGCACAGACTTGTCTGATTGGTGTAGTTGATGATATTGGGCAGAGGGACATTTTTGCTGTCCCTGGTACCCTGGGTCATGGCTTGCCATGTGGGCAGAGTCTGCTGAGCAGGCTCCAGATACTACTCTCCCTTTGCAAGAGCTGCAGAACTCTGCTCTAAGAACTCTTCACCTGGAGATCCTGCTAGAGTCCAGACCCTCCTCTGCCATTCATGCTTGCCATCTCCAAACCTTTGTTTCTATCTGGCCACAAACCTGTCCTCTGTTCAGCAACTCATTACTTTTTCTGGCAGATTCCTGTCTCTGCCTACTTTCAGCCCAAGCCTATTGCCTACAGATCTCTTTACTCCTTTAGCTCAATTTCATGTCACCATGTGTGACACTCCTGTTTTTCCTGTTTGCCTGTGCTGGGCTCTCAGGGAGGTGACATCTTCCTCTTCACTGTGCACTGAAGTAGCATTCCTCCATACTTCTCCCTGGCATCCTGCACTGTTCCCACTGTGCTTCCATCATGGCTCTGTGCTGTGGCCCCAAATGCTCTGCCTGCTCCCCTTCACACTACTTTCCTCCACTTCATCTTCCAAAGGCATGGAGAGAAGTAGATGTCACTGAATAGCTGCTCCCCTTCCCTTACAAATTCCTTGCTTTCCAGGGAAGGATATCCCTGACTGATCTCCTGAAGGTCTTTTAACAGTATATGCTTCGCTTTTGCTTTCAGTGAAGTGCCCTCATTCTTACTTGGGCATTATGTACCTCAGGGAAAGCACCATTTTGCAAGACAGGGTTCCCCCAATACTCTGACCCTCACTCCTCAGTTCATTGAGCAGCCAAAGAACAAGATCTGTGTGAGACAGGTGAAGCTCTGCTCTTCCTGATCTCTGCTGTTCTGAGTCTGAGCTGTCAGGCAGGGGTATTCCCCCAGACTGCAGCCTTGATGGGAAGCTGATACCCAGGGAATTGTGTGATTCCTTTTCTGTATTTGCACAGCCAGCTCAGGACCACATTTCACATTGCTCAAACTTGGCTGTATTGATCAGACTAATTAAATGGCAGGCCTGGAATTAGATAGAGATTGCAAATAGGTTTCCTGCTGTGCATCTCTTCCCATCCTTGCCTTCCAGTCTAGCTCAGGTCCTTCTTGCTGTGGGAGAGCCTGCCTTTCTGGCTGTTCTCTGGTCCCTTGGGGAGCAGCTGCAGTGCGCCACTGCTATTCTTAGCTGTGAAGACAGCGTGCAGGTACCTGGCCCAGCAGAGCTGGAGCACTGCTCTCTGCCCAGCAGAACTCAGATAAATTATCCAGAAGATCTTGGTAGTGTGTAATTGAGCAGCTCTGCCACAGGCTGTGCTTCCAGCTATGTACACTCTGCTGTGCAGCAAGGCTTAATAATTGCTTGCTCCCTTGGAAGCCAAGAGCTCTGGGTTTGTCTCAAGTGATTGTGCCCTCTTCTCTGAGATTTTGGAGGGACTCCTCAGATTCACTTATTATGTTTCATGCTTCTTTCTTTCCTGCTGAGAGATTGCATACATCAAACAATTATCCTTCCTTGGCTATTTAGCCTGTCCTAAAGATGATTTGTCACCTGGTTTCTGGCAGGGCCCTTTCTTTAACACAGAAATGAAGAGATGTTCAGGCACTGGGGGTAGGTGTCCTGAGCACACCTTGGTTGGCTCTATTCAGATCTGGTGGTAATGCTCAGGAGTGTTCTGCTTTCTAACTGCTGCCAGGACAATGATCTGTAAGTCTTTCCCAGCACTAACCAAGTCACAACCTTGACTTGCCCTGCTGCCCTGAGATGTGCTAACAGCTTCAACAAGCAACAGGGGAATGTCCCTTGTACAGCATAGCTTTCACATCTGTGAAGGATTCAGGGCAGGATGTGCTGTTCCATCTCACTAATGGGTTTCTCAGTTTTGCATGGCCATCTGCTTCATGCTGGCTCTCTCCTGTCCAGCTCCTACTGTGCTTCTGCTGCTTTGTTGGCCCCAGCCAGCTTGGCTCTCCCTTCACTTTCAAAGGAAGGGCTTGGTCTGGGGCCCAGCTCGAGCTACATGTTGCACCCTGGTTCCTGAGTGTCAACAGTGCTGGCACAGGCTCTGCTGGCCGCCCGGCAGGTCCCTGGCAGTAGCACCAGTAAAAAGCATGTGGCTGAATGATCTGTCTGATCACACCGTCTCCCTCTCTCTCTGCCCCAGATCGGCGGACCATTCTCTGCCCGGATCTTCCGTTTCCACAGACTTTGGCAGCTGGCAGATGGTGACAGGGTGTGGCAGTATTCGGGAGCAGGCAATCCTGAACGCAGACGCCTCTCTCCCTTGCAGCTTCCCGGATGAGTTCTCTAGCACTTGCCTGTAAGTGTCTCAAACACAGGATCTCTCCTTGGGTCTCTTGGCTGCCTGCGAGCACTGCAACTTTATCACTTTGGCACTTTTGGAGAAGCCTGAGAGCCCATAACAAACTGTTCCATCTTCTCTGCCTCGATGTTTTTTATCCACAAACTCAGTCCCTGAGCACTCCTTGCTTATGCTGAACACGGAAAGAAAATGGCACTTTCTCTGCCTAATGATGGGGGAGCTCTTTGCTTTCTGTAGGAAGAAGAGGTTTTTCTTTCTTCCTCAAAGATGCTGAATTTGGGCATAATTGAGTGCAGTCAAGGATTCGTGTTTGTCAGGACAGGACTGATAACCCAGATTTCCTGCTTTTTGATTTTGCTCACCTACATCTCCCCACTGGGGTCAGATCCTTGCTGGAGTAAGAGAAGGACTTTCATTCTGTAACCCAAATTTTGTCTGGCCTTGTGCAGCATCATTTGCAGGTGCTGTGCCTGGCCAGTGCAGAGCCACAGAGACCCTGTGTCCTGCCACATCCTGCCATGTGAAATGGCTGGGAGGCAAATGTTCCTCCCCAAATAGAAATCCACCTCTGGAAGCTTGAAAGACTGGGGATGTGCTTTAATTGCTGTTAGAGGAGAACCTTGGTTTGTGCCTTCAGGCTGCAAACTCTCCATCGAGAAACTGAAATGGCAGATGAGGGGCTGCTGCTAGCAAACAATGCTAGAGCTGTGCTGCCAGATGCTCAGTCCCTTACTGAGATCTGAGTACGTGCTTTGGAGGCAGAGGGCAAGCAACATGAAAACCCGTGTCTCCTGTGAGACAGGCTGCCTGCCCTGGTTCTGCGTCTCGTGTGGCTGCATGCTGTGCTGCTGAACAGAGCAGAGCAGCTGCCTTCAAGTTACGGTGAAGCTACAGGATCCATGACTTGACAGATCAAAACAATGCAAGAGATGTTGGACATGGCCTGGCCAGGATTTGCTCTCCTTTCCTGAGGACACACTGAGCTGCTCCTGCAGTAATTTGGAGATGGGCAAGTGGGAAGGGACTGAAAGATGGGCATCTGAATAGTGACTGCTTCACTGTGTCCTGAGCTTGGCTGTGCTTGGTCACTGCTAATCACCAGCAAGTTGTTTGTGCCCCTGGAGTTGGATCCAGTGTCAGAGCAGGGAATTCAGTTGAGAAACATGAATCAAAGTGGATAGGCCCTAGGCTTATGCAGTTTGGAGTGTGACTGCTTGGGGCAGTGGATTCAAACGAAGAAGAACAGTGGTGGTGCTTCTCCTGTGAGTGCTCTGCCCTGTTCAGCTATTCACTAAAGCTTTGGGTTGCTTGGGGGCTAGGGACTACTCGACTAAAGGTGCTGGGACCAAGAACTGCTTTGAAAGGATGAAGAGTTCCCAGCAGTGTTGTATTGAGCTTAACCCAGAGCCTCCACCCCCTCTCTGCTCTGCATCAGCCCTGTTTGTTCAGGACTCCATTGTGGTTTTTTCCCTGTTTTTGCAGCCCAACACAGTATGATTTTTTTTTTATTTTAATTCCATTTAAGTTCCCACTTTGCATCTTCACTGGCAGCAGCTCGATGAAGGTATGCTTTTCACAGCCTACTTCTTGTGCTTGTGTGGGGCTTGTCAGGGCTTACTTCGAGCTGGGGCTTTGACAGCCTCCTCTCATCCCGCACCCCAAGCTGCAGGCAAGCGGGCAGGCTGTAGGAAGTGTAGCGGGGCAGAGTGCCGTGGATTTGGCAAGGAAGCGCGACCTGCCTCCGCGGTGAACAGTTCAGGGTGAAGTGCTGCAGCCGGTCTGCAGGGCTTGGTGTGGAGCAGTGGCTGGCTGCTTGACCCTGTGCCTTGGAGTGTCTCACTCCCTGAAACAAACCGAAAAACCCAAATACAAAATCTGCCCTGTAAAGAGGTGTGAGAGCCACAAGACACGGGACCTAACTGCTGCACGCCCTCGCTTACCTCTGCGCGTGACATCTGAGATCGCTGTGCTCGGGTGCAAGTAAGTCCTGCCTTCACGGAGTTTATTTTAAATGCTAGCAGGTTTGCGAGTTCCACGTCCTAATTAGGTTGCCAAAAAGCATCACTAATGTGTTTAGATATGTTGTTGCCTTTTTTTGCCCTCTGGCTTCTCTTTATTATCAGACACAGTAAACAGTGGCCTGGTTGGCTGCCTCGGCATCACTTGCTGTTTATAGGCCTCCCACCATATCCTCTTGCTGCTGTTTCCGGACCAAAGCTGTTGGCTGTGGGTGGTTAACACTTCCATTCAGATGAGCTGTGCCAATTTATAGCCAGCCCAGGCGCTGGAAGATTAAAGAGAATTTTTTATGGGGAAGGTTCACACTGTGCCCTTGGAGTGACCTTTGAGGAATGTCTTAATCTCTCTGGGAACCACTGGCATGTCGCAGAGGCACTACAGCAAGGATCATTTTAGGTTGGAGAGATTGGAACAGCTGGCTCTGGGCCCCAGTCTTGCTTTCCCCTGCTCCCTCAGCTGAAGTCTCGCCTTCCTTCTGTTGTTTTCCCCCTGTCCCTAACCAGGTGTGTGGATCAGCAGATGAGGAGAGCAGGTCCTATGGGAAGTCATGCCCTACTCTGCTCCTGTTTGCAGAGAGCTGCCATGCTGGGGAGCAAAAGTAAAGTGCTGCTCAGCTCTTCTCTTCTGTGACTGGGGTGTTCCTTGGGGCTTTTGTCACCTTGTCTGCTCCCTCTCATCCCCCCTTCCACAGAGTTGTCTGTGCTGCCACAAGCACACAAGGCTGGGGCTGTGTAAATGAGGGATGGTTGCAAATAGGTTGGAAGCCACTGTCTGGTCACAGTACATGTAGACAGGTTTCATCTGTGTGAGGAAGGCAGGGAACTGGCGCAGGGACTGATGTCAACACCCACTTGGCCAAAGCACCACTTTGTTTATGAATTGCAGCCTTATGAGCATCATGGTGGTGGGAGAAACAGGGGACAGTGGAGTGTGTGAAGGAGGAAACCCCGGGGGGAGCAGGAGACTGAGGCTGCAAGTGTCTCCGTGGGTTGGGTTGGATGAGGAGGCAGTGGCACCAGCTGCCACCAGCTCTGTGGGCAGAGCCTTTTGGGACTTGCACTGCCTTAGCCACTGCAGCCCGTTGAGCATCACAGCCCTATGTTAGAAGTGAGAGCTGGGATTTGCAGAGGGATGGCTGCAGTCACTGACCTCCCCTTCTCTCTCCTAGACTGGTGTCAGCGAGTGACCGTGAGTCCCGTCTGGAGGAAGTGCGTTCTGCCTTTCTGGCGAGCTACAGCCGGACCATCGGCCTAAAGGCCGTGCCCCCCAGCCCCTCCGGGGCCATCGGTGGCCTCCTCGAGCAGTTCGTGCGGGGAGTGGGACTGAGAGGCAGCAGCACCCTCTGAAAATGGCGTTCCCAGACCACTGCCTGGAAAACTGGGGCTGGCGCGTCCCCCAGCAGAGTCCTGGGACCCTCTTCTTGGTGCGGGCACCTGCTGCACCCAGCGCCCGCCGCCAGCCCCCCCTGCCTGGGGCTGGGGGGTGCGGAGTCTTTGGCGAGTTTCTGCAGTAAATGACCCGAGCTGTGCCCTCTTCTGCCTCCTCTCTGGGCTGCGGGCGGGGGCGGCGGGGGCGGCGCGGGAGAGCCGCGCTGCCGGGGGCGCCGCTCACTATAAATAGCCCAGCCCACTCTTCGCGAGAGTCAGCACCAAAATAACACCGAGCCGAACCCGGGAGGAAGCCCCCGGCG
>VXBI01004729.1:71081-82724 GCA_013397375.1 Toxostoma redivivum | reverse complement strand
GGCCCGGCCCGGCCTCGGCCCCCCGCGGCCCCGCCATGGGCGTAGACTTCGACGTGAAGACCTTCTGCCACAACCTGCGGGCCACCAAGCCGCCCTACGAGTGCCCGGTGGGCACCTGCCGCAAGATCTACAAGAGCTACAGCGGGATCGAGTACCACCTGTACCACTATGACCACGACAACCCGCCCCTGCCCCAGCACACCCCCCTGCGCAAGCACAAGAAGAAGGGACGCCAGGCCCGCGCCGCCAACAAGCAGTCGCCCAGCCCTTCCGAGACCTCCCAGTCGCCCGGCCGAGAGGTGATGACCTACGCCCAGGCCCAGCGCATGGTGGAGGTGGACCTGCATGGCCGCGTCCACCGCATCAGCATCTTCGATAATCTCGACGTGGTGTCCGAGGACGAGGATATTCCCGAGGAGGTGCCCGAGAATGGAAGCAATAAGGAGAGCACGGAGGCGCAGAGCGTCCCGCCCAAATCTGGGAAGCACAAGAACAAGGAGAAACGCAAGGACTCCAACCACCATCACCACAACGCCTCGGCCAGTACTACTCCCAAGCTGCCCGAGGTGGTGTACCGAGAGCTGGAGCAGGACACCCCTGACGCCCCACCTCGTCCCACCTCGTACTACAGGTATTGTCCGTGGCTGGGTGCAAGGAAACTCCTAGGTTCGTGCTCTGGGTTTGGAGGTGGAATTGGCCCCACTCTGTTCAAGTGGCTTGCCCGTGGCTCCTGGAACTGGCCTCTGTTTGCCTCTTCCAGGTCTCACAGAACTGGCTGTTCCATGACTTCAGCTCCTGGGGCTCTGCCTGGTTTCACATCACAGTTCTGAGGGGTCTGTGCTTCTACAGAACTCTCAGTTGCTGCTTAGGTCATTGCCAGCAGTTTGATTGCGCTCTTTGCTTGCTGGAACAGTATGTAAAATCAAAACAAAACTCAAATGTGTCCTTTTGCCTCTCATTCTGCTCTTTGGAGGTATGCTGGCATATTTTCAGAGCCCTTCAGCACCAAGATGTACCTGTAGGATCTGTCTGTTTGTGGTCATAATTCTTAATCGTTATCCTACAGTACTCTGTGAGAGATTTGGTGGATACAGTAGTCCCAATTAATACCTCAGGCAGAAGTTAACAGAGCCCCCTAACCGGAATTAATGAAACATGGCACCTCCATGCATGGTTATCGTGTCTTGGTTGTGAGGCTGCCTCCTCCAGAGCATTGGCACTTGCTGAGTGGCCCATGCAGGCCCCCTCCTTGCACTGATGAGTCTCCAAGACCTGACCTTGTTCCTTAGACCAGTTGTTTTGTCTTCAAGCTGCTGCTGTGCCGCTGTGTTAGTCAGAGTGCCAGCAGCATCTCCCGCTTTTGCACATTCCTGCCTTGTCTCTTTTTCTTTATTTTGACTTACGGCTCAGCTGGAGCGTTTGAACATTCCCTCAGTCACAAATAAATCCTGGAGTTGGGGCTCAGCAGCTCCAGCCGTGTCAAACATGCCCTTACTTTCCCATGCTGTCCTTCCAGGTACATTGAGAAGTCAGCAGAGGAGCTGGATGAGGAGGTGGAGTACGACATGGATGAGGAGGATTACATCTGGCTGGACATCATGAATGAGAGGCGGAAGAATGAAGGCGTGAGCCCTATTCCCCAGGAGATCTTTGAGTACCTGATGGACCGGCTAGAGAAGGAGTCCTACTTTGAGAGCCACAACAAGGGGGACCCAAACGCCTTGGTGGATGAGGATGCTGTCTGCTGCATCTGCAACGATGGGGAGTGTCAGAACAGCAATGTCATCCTCTTTTGCGACATGTGCAACCTGGCTGTGCACCAGGAGTGCTACGGGGTCCCCTACATCCCCGAGGGACAGTGGCTCTGCAGACGGTGCCTGCAGTCACCCTCACGTGCTGTGGACTGCGCCCTCTGCCCAAACAAGGGGGGGGCCTTCAAGCAGACGGACGATGGGCGCTGGGCACATGTGGTCTGTGCCCTCTGGATCCCGGAGGTGTGCTTTGCCAACACCGTCTTCCTGGAGCCCATCGACAGCATCGAGCACATCCCGCCTGCACGCTGGAAGCTGACCTGTTACATTTGCAAGCAGCGTGGCTCTGGGGCTTGCATCCAGTGTCACAAAGCGAATTGCTACACTGCCTTCCATGTCACCTGCGCCCAGCAGGCCGGGCTTTACATGAAGATGGAGCCCGTCCGGGAGACGGGTGCCAACGGTACCTCCTTCAGTGTGCGCAAAACCGCCTACTGCGACATTCACACACCACCAGGGTCCGTCCGCAGGCTCCCTGCCCTCTCCCACAGCGAGGGAGAAGAAGAGGATGAAGAGGAAGAGGAGGAGGGGAAGGGCTGGAGTTCTGAAAAAGTCAAAAAAGCAAAGGCCAAATCTAGGATCAAGATGAAGAAGGCACGGAAGATCCTGGCAGAGAAACGAGCTGCAGCACCTGTGGTTTCTGTGCCCTGCATCCCCCCCCACAGGTACGACCTGCTGCCCTCCATGTACTGGGGAGAAATTTCTCCTTTCCTCCATGCTTTGTGTCCTGCTTTCCATGTGGGCATTATCCTATTCCTCTCGTTAGCTTTTTGCACAGGTACTTCTCACTTTGTTGCCACAGAGGTCTGTGGTGGTTTCCTCTGGGAGTCCTGCAGAGAGACAGGGCCATGCACTGCCCCACAAAGGTGTCTGGGCCCTCGGCAGGGCAGGAAATAGCTGCTGTTAGTTTAACAGTAGAGTATGAACTTGGCCGGATGCATCAGGAAGCAGCTGGAAGTTCCCAGCACTCCTTTCCTGTTGTGCTGACCTCAGGCACTGGAGTAAACGAGGCGGAGAGGAGGGAACTGCTCTCTTTTCTGCCCATGTTGGTTTTCTCCTGAGGCTGTGTCAGGCAAAAGACAGAAGTGTGGGAGTGATTCAGGCCTGGGAAATGGGCTAACCCTGGGGCTATTTTGGCTCTGGAGCAGAGAGGTCAGGATCCCTGAGCAGAGCTCATCCATCCCAGCAGCCACGTACTCTTTGCTGGGCTTCCTCAGTCCTCTCTGCCAGGCACAGCAGCAGCTGCTCCTTCTCGGCACTGCCTGTTGGAGCAGGGCCTGGCAGCCACAGGTGCTGAAAGCTGTCTGTGAGGAGGGGTGGCTGGAGAGCACCAGGGCTCCTGCCTGCCAAGGAACACTACGATCCTAAGGCTGACTCCCCAGCATGAGGCCTCCTGAGGGGTTGTGTTTCTGTCACATTCCAAATCTGTGCTTCCATGGGAAGGTGCAAACACCCTGTGGTTACAGTTGCAACTGCTTTGTGCTTTGCTCTTGTTAGATTGTTGGGCTGGCGTGCAAATCCCAGAACAAGAGCAAATCTAAGCGCCTTGCCAGAATTTGTCAGTGTAGTTTATAGCTCTGGATGTCCTCAGCTGCTTGTGAAAGCACATAAGGGCATCTTAGGATGTTTTTGGATCTCATGTCACCCTGCAGCAGGTGACACCTAGTTGAAGCACAGGTTGGGCATGGAAGTGTTTACTTTTGTGGTGGTGAGCCAACAATCCTGAGCTGCTGAGCTCTCCTCCTTCCTGTGGCAGGAGCTATGCTGAGGCTGTGACCATAGGGCACTGTCAAGACCCTCAGACCCTCAAAACTTACATCCTGTGCAGTTGGAAAGGAGCACATGGAAGCCATGGGCTATGCTCTCTGGGCAGCATTCTGGTGACTTGGGAAGGCAGGTCTGCCACTAGGCTGCTGGCTTTTTGCCACAGTCTGTGTCCCAAACTTGGGTTTTTGCTCACTCGTGCTCTCTGTAGCGAGTCTCTTTTCTTATGCGTGGACATGTTGGCAGGCAGTTTGTAGGGTCTTGCTGCTATCACGGTCATAGCGAAACCCACACTGAGCTAGAAGCTGTTAACCTCTCCCCAGGCCTTCCTGTTGGGATTAATTATTCTTCAGGGGCTGTTGCCAGAATGCCACATGGCTTCCCGTGGGAGCTGTGCTTGGCCAGTGATGGCATATGAGGCTGCTGACCCCAGTCTCTTCAGCTGAGGCTGATGCAAATTGGGTCATCCCCTGGGAAGAGCTGTCCCTGGAACATGGGGAGATGCTGAGGGTTCATCCCTTTGTCTCTCTAGTAGCAGGGTATCCCTGTCCAACTCAGCTGAATGAGGCTGTCCCAGCCCTTCCAGACTATCTGCTATTGTAGGAAGTAAGCAATCCCTTTTGTGTGTTTTGAGCTGTTTCGGATAGCCTTGGATGGGACCTCTGTTGTACTCATGCCTCCTGCTCCCTCCTTGTGCTTTTCTAGGGTTTGAGTTTCTCTGATAACATTTGGCCAGACCCTGTCACAGCAAGTGTCCCTCAGCCAGGTTTACTACCCCTATGGTTTTGGGGTAGTAACACCTTAACAATCGTGGTCTCAGGGACCATGGGAGCTGTTAAAGGTCCAGCCTCCAGTGTGGCTGTCTTGCACCCCAAGCTGCGCCAGGCTTTGCCCAAAAGTTGACAGGAAGTAGAAAAGAACTTCAGTGTGTTATGGAGAGGCAAAGCTGCACATTTCCTGGCATCCTCTGTTGTGCGTACCCCGTGTATCTTGGTGTTACAGAAAGTCCTGCCACAGAAAAGGATGTTCTCTGCCTGTGGAGCTCCTCAGCTGCTCTCAGGTGGCCTTGCTGCTACATGTCCCTAGCCAGGGCTTCTCCTGCAGCAGCCAGGCCTGTCTCATTGATGGACTCTGTGGTTCTTCTCCTTTCCTCAGGCTCAGTAAGATTACAAACCGTTTAACCATCCAGAGGAAGAGCCAGTTCATGCAGAGGCTGCACAGCTACTGGACTCTGAAGAGACAGTCCCGCAATGGTGTCCCCCTGCTCCGCCGCCTTCAGACACACTTGCAGTCACAGAGAAACTGCGACCAGGTAAGGGCTGCTTGTTGGGGGCCTGCAGGGAGCCCTGGCTGTGTGCGTGCTTCCTGTGCCTTTGGAGCTGTGGGCTCGGAGCCTTTGCTGCATGCGATGCCTGCAGGTGCAGAATGGGGATGGGGTGTATGAGCTTTCAGATGAGGAAAGGGCAGCCCCAGCTGTTTTTGCTGCTTCACTTTCTCCCCGCTCTCAGTGTTCAGAGAATTGCCAGGCAGCGACGCCACTGGCAGCCTGCCATGAAAAGGGAATCCTGCCCTCTCAGGCTGACACACTGAGGGTAGTTCCTTTCTTGTACCTGCATTTAACCAGTGGCAATGGCAGACCTGTCAGAAATGGCTCTAGTATGAGGCTGCTCTGTCAGGCAGTGTTGAGAGAGATGGCCAGTGATCTCCAAAAACAGTCTGGAACAAACCAAGGCTTTGCTTCCAGTTCCTGATACTGCTCCAGTAGTGCTCCCTCCGGGTGTGCTTCCAGGCCACAGTCAGCACTTCACAGATGTGAAGTCTGCTGCCAGAGAGGAAGATTTTTCTTCTGGCTCCTCATCTGAGCTGTAAATTTTTCTTTCTGAGCCCTTTGATGACTGTGACTGGGCAGGGGTTTCTCCTGCCTTTGTCTGCTCTTATTATTTGTGCTGGAGAAGAGTTGAGACTTCTGCTCAGTTTTGGCTATGGCAGGATAAAAGCTTTAATTTTTTTGGTGCTCCAGAAATGAAAGCAACCAGAGCTGTGTTCCTTTTTTGACTTGTTGCACTTTTTCGGAGCTGTGAGCAGCAGCACAGACCTCTTGGGAAGCTGCAGGCAGTCAGTCGGTCATGTTAGGAAGAATATTTCCGGAAGCTCAGGATCTGCACCTCCTGACATCCTAATGTCAGGTGGCTTGGTGACCAAAGGGGAGGTGTTTAGCTCTCACCAGAGGTGCAAATGATTCACCTGCCTAGGTTACAAGAAAGGAGCTGTGACCTTTGCTGCACCAGCGGGTCATGCATGCTGGTTCCCTTTGCCAGGGAAGAGCCCCAGCACACAGTCAGGAGGGTGGAGATGGGAGCACATCTTCTATCAGCTCATGGCCTCTGATGTTCCCACAGAGAGACACTGAGGATAAGAACTGGGCCCTGAAGGAACAGCTGAAGTCATGGCAGCGCCTGCGCCATGACCTCGAGCGTGCGCGCTTGCTGGTGGAGCTGATACGCAAGCGGGAGAAGCTCAAGAGAGAGACGGTAACGATTGCCCCTCCTTGGGGAGCCGCTGGGGTGGGCGTCAGCAGGGGCTCCTTAGAGAGCTGTAGGTGTGCCGGGGTCCCCTTGGCTGTGCTGCGCCCTGCTCTGATGGCTCGGAGCAAAGGTGGCTGCTCTGCAAGGCACAGGTGGGATGCACAGGTGCTGGAGCCGGTGTTACACCTCTGCTCCCCAGAAACGGGTGAGGGGCGGTCCCTGCCTCTCAGCAGGGAGAGGAGAGGGATTGCTGTCCTGCAGGGCTGCACTGCTGCTCCCTGGGGACCATTCCCACTGCCTGGCTGGTGCCAGGGTCTCAGCCCTGCTCTGTTCCTTTGTTTCAGATCAAAGTGCAGCAGGTGGCACTGGAAATGCAGCTGACCCCCTTCCTCATCCTCCTCCGCAAGACACTTGAACAGCTGCAGGAGAAAGACACAGGCAACATCTTCAGTGAGCCGGTCCCTCTGTCTGAGGTAACAGAAATCTACGAAGTAAGAACCCCCTCCCCAGATTTATACTTCACTCAAACTTGTCCCTTGCTTGTGCCAAGGGCTATCCAGAGTGTGCTCTGGTCCAGAATATCCTTGAGCAGCATGGTGCTGGCTCATGCATCCCAGCAGCACTCACTCACCCGAGAGGGGTGTGCAGCAGTGCCCCTCCTGGGTGAGCTGAATGCAGAACAGCTGAGCTGGTGGCAGCTGGGGCACAGCACTTGGCTCTTCTTCTGCGTGTGTTACTGGTGACACCCCAGGGTCTGTGAGTAGTTGGGGATTCTCACTGGGAAAGGCAAACTGCCAGCCCTTAGCAGTTGGCATGCTCTTACCTGTCCTCTTGTGAAGGCCTCTGTTAGATGACTGAGCACAGCACAGAGTCTAATGGGTTTAACCCTTAGACTGCAGGCAGGGGAGGTAAATCCTGAGACTGTCATTGAGTCTCTTCCTGGGAATATGGCGGAAGTCCACATCGTCTCTGTAAGGTTCTGGCAGCAGGTCAGCCTGGAGGCATCTTTGCAGATGGGGAGGAAGGCTGCGCCATCTCACCTGCAGCCAGTGCTGCCACCTGGAAGGCTCTGTTTTATCTTTCTGCACTCACCCTCACCCCTGGGGCTGCACTTGCAGCTCCCTCTCCAGGGAATAAAGTGTAGCATACTGGATCCCAACTGCCTGCAGGCAGGAGTTGAGGACAGGATGCTGGCTTGTGTGCTGGAGCCATAAAAATGCTTCAGAGTGCATATCCGCTCTAACAGGTTGAGCACAGCACATGGGCTTCCTACTCTGGAGGCGTTGCTGTTCCTCAAGCTGCAAAAGCAGACGGCATTCCTCGATGTGCATTTGGGCAGAGCACAGGGAGTGATACCTGATTCCTCTAACAACTGTTTTTTTGGAGCAGGTACTGCTAACTGTGGCTCCTGGGCTCTTAACTCCTTCTCTTTCCTCATGCAGGTCCCAGACTACCTGGATCACATCAAGAAGCCAATGGATTTTCAGACAATGAAACAAAATCTAGAAGCCTATCGCTATCTGAATTTTGATGACTTTGAGGAGGATTTCAACCTGATTATTAACAACTGTTTGAAATACAATGCCAAAGACACGATCTTCTACCGGGCAGCCATTCGTCTGCGGGAGCAGGGAGGTGCTGTGCTCCGGCAGGCTCGCCGGCAGGCAGAGAAGATGGGCATTGACTTTGAGACAGGCATGCACTTCCCCCACTGTGTAACCGTGGAAGAGGCTCAGATCCAAGACATTGAGGATGGTGGGTACTCGTTCGCTGTCCTGAGGTATGAGGGCTACTCAGAGGTAAAGCCTAGGCAGAGTCAAGGCACCCGAGTCTGATCTGCCTCCTCTGAGAGGTTAAGTCAAATTCTGGGCTGTGTGTCCTCACTCCCTGGACAGCTGGTGGTTTTGCTAGCCAGGTGTTCATCAGCCCTGTTAGGTTGGTTCTAGGCAGTGGTTTGTCTGTGTGTCCTTTCTTTCCTGTTCATCGTTGTTCCAGACAATGTGAACCCCGGTATTCACACTGCTCATCAGCCTGCTTTCCCCAGTAGTCCCAACTGGCTGACTTCCCACAAGGCTCCTTCTCTTGGTCTTTGAGGGTAACTTCCCTAAAGGGTTCACTGGTGTTTGGTGCCATGTCAGCACCTTCTTTCCTGCAGGGAACCTGGATTGCCTCATGCCCGTTCAGGTAGAGGAGCTCCAATGAGTTCCTGATTTCTTTCATCCATCTGCTCCTCTTTGTTTCCCCAGAAGATGTGCGGCTGCTGCTCTCGGAGAATCAGAAGCACCTGCCCTTAGAGGAGCAGCTGAAGATCCTGCTGGAGCGGCTGGACGAGGTCAACGCAGGCAAGCAGAGCATAGGACGGTCCCGCCGGGCCAAGATGATCAAGAAGGAGATCACAGTCCTACGGCGGAAGCTCGCACACCCACGGGACCTGGGTCGGGATGGGCTGGAGCGGCACGGCTCCTCTGCCAGGGGAGCCCTGCAGTCCCACAACCCCTGTGAGAAGGACCTGCAGACAGACAGTGCTGCAGAGGAGAGCAGCAGCCAGGAGACTGGCAAAGGTAATGCTCCCTCCAGACCTGCCAGTCTGGGGAGCCATGGAGACCTGCCTCTGGACAAGCCTGCCTGGGAAGAGGCTGCCCTGGCAGGTGCCTCCTGAGGCAGCTCCCCACACACACCTCGCTCTCCACTCCTCCATGGGAATGAGGCAGGTGGCATTTTGTGAGACAGTCCCTTATCCCACATGCCCCTGCAGGCACTCCTCCTTTCCTGTAGTGCCTCCCTTAGGGGCAGGTTCCCAGTATGTTTGTGCCTCCCCAGGCTCCCTCCCAGCATGCTCACTGGATAGTTTGTAGTGAGCTGTGCCAGCCAAGCAGGGAATTGGATGAAGGAGGCCACATCCTGTGTCTGAAACAGCCACAGCCTGGTGTGTGTTTTTCCCTGGGGAGGGTTGGCAGGTTGCTGGTGTTCACAGCTGTGGTCAGCACTCACTTGGTGAATTCATCTCCTTGTCAGTCGAGGAACTGGATGCTGTTCCAGAGACTGACAGTTCCAGCTATGTGATGTGGGGCATGAGGTGGATTGTTTCCTCCTGACCTACCAGCTTGGCCATGTTGCCTGGTTTTTAGGGCCGTTATGGAGCAGGGTGCCTTTGGTGTCCCTTCCTGCTGGAGAGCATGAGAGGGAATTGCAGCAGCAGTGACTGCTGAGCTCCAAATGTTCTCCCAGGGCTGAGAGTCAAACAGGCCAGCTGCCGGCTCCCTCAGTGGAGATGCTGAGCTGGGCTCTGTGGGGAGCACAGTAAAAGCTCCAGGAAGAGCTACCATGTGTGACTGGGGGTTTGCCACTTCTGCATCCCAGTCCTGTCCCCTAATCACTGGGAAAAGCAGGTTCTTCCTGCAGTGAGGGAGGATCTTCTGAGATAATATTCCCCAGAAACAAAGCTGTTTCTTGACACCACTGCCATGCAGTCCCTGTCATCAGGGCTGCAGCTGACACCTTCTCCCTCTTCCAGGTCTGGGTCCCAATTCTTCTTCTACCCCAGCACATGAAGTTGGCAGGAGGACCTCTGTGCTTTTCTCCAAGAAGAACCCTAAAACTGCAGGCCCTCCAAAACGTCCAGGACGCCCCCCAAAGAATCGAGACAGCCAGATCACTCCTGGGCATGGGAGCAGCCCCATTGGGCCTCCCCAGCTGCCAATAATGGGGTCCTCCCAACGGCAGAGGAAGCGAGGGCGAAGCCCACGCCCCAGCTCTAGCTCGGACAGCGACAGTGACAAGTCCACGGAGGATGCTACCATGGGTGGGTGCAGCTGGGCAGCTGTGGCCCCACTGGCAGCATGTGGCAGGCTCTGATGCAATGGTAATGCTCTTTGTTGGGATGTTTTTTAGACCTGCCAGCCAACGGTTTCAGCAGTGGGAACCAGCCCGTCAAGAAGAGCTTCCTGGTGTACCGCAATGACTGCAATCTTCCTCGGAGCAGCTCCGACTCAGAGTCCAGCAGCAGCAGCAGCAGCAGCGCTGCCTCAGACCGCACCAGGTACTGCCCCTGGCCCAGCTCTGCTAACAGCTGTGCATCCCAGGGTGGCTGTGGGCAGCTCTCAGCCTTGAGTTTCTGGATGAGCGCCCGGTTTGGTGGTCCCCATTTCGTTCATCCTGCAGTTCAGCTGCTAATCTCTAGAAATCTATGAGGTTTGTGCCTTTTTAATGTAAAACCTAAAGGTGAGAATGTGCAGCAAAGGGCTAGTAGGAAGCATGAACTAGGGAATTCCCTATCGGCTGCTCTGTCATTGGCCCTTCCAGCAGCCAGCACCAGCAGGTTCCTGCCTGCGCCTCTAATTTGGATCAGGGCACATCTTCTGGTCCTCCCAGATGGAACTGGGTAAGGATATGGCTTGCACCCTGGCAGAAGCACCATCCTACCTTTCTGCCTGGTACCCCTGCCAAGTCCTTTCCAAGGCCAGCAGTTGGAGACCACAAGCCCTGGTGTCATACCAGCCTGGCCCTCTGGAAAAGAGTTTCTGGAAGCTTAACATGACTCCTGCTGATGGCGCTGTTCTTTGTCTCTGCAGCACAACGCCCTCCAAGCAGGGCAGAGGGAAACCCTCCTTCTCCCGAGTGAACTTCCCAGAGGACAGCAGTGAGGACACATCAGGGACAGAGAACGAGTCCTACTCCGTGGGCACAGGACGAGGTGTGGGGCACGGCAGTAAGTACTATGGCTGTGCAGCTGTGTGCCTGGCTGGCACCATCAGCTGGAGGGGACACAGCTGACTCCTCTCTCCTGCTGTACAGTGGTGCGTAAGGGCATGGGACGTGGCGCAGGGTGGCTGTCTGAGGATGAGGATTCTTCCCTGGATGCCCTGGACCTGGTGTGGGCTAAGTGCCGGGGTTACCCATCCTACCCGGCGTTGGTGAGTACTGCCTGTCACTGGGGCCTCTGAAATCCATGTCCCCTCCCTGCAGACTGGCTCTTGGGGTCTCTATTCTCCTCTCAGCCCTCCCCTGCTCTTTTTGCAGATCATTGATCCCAAGATGCCGCGGGAAGGCATGTTCCACCATGGTGTCCCCATCCCCGTGCCCCCCTTGGAGGTGCTGAAGCTGGGGGAGCAGATGACTCAGGAAGCACGCGAGCACCTCTACCTTGTCCTCTTCTTCGACAACAAGCGCACTTGGTAAGGCCAGGGCACCGAGGGCTTTGGGGGGGGGTCCCCAGAGACGATTGTAACCCTCAAACGAGGTGGCCCCCCGCTCTCCGCAGGCAGTGGTTGCCCCGGACAAAGCTGGTGCCTCTGGGGGTGAACCAGGACCTGGACAAGGAGAAGATGCTGGAGGGCCGCAAGTCCAACATCCGCAAGTCAGTGCAGATCGCCTACCACCGCGCCATGCAGCACCGCAACAAGGTGCGGGGCGAGCAGAGCAGCGCCTCCAGCGAGAGCGACTGAGCTGGTGCCGCCGGCCGCTCCCCCGCCGAATCTCAGGGCAAACGGGGCTCGGTGACCCCCACCCCGTGCAGCTGGCCTGCACTCACGGGGGGCCGGGGG